>JAPZDX010000006.1:19503739-19517650 GCA_029783625.1 Naso annulatus | reverse complement strand
CTGTGCAGATTGGTGAATTACGACAGAGAGTGTCACTGATTTTTTATTTTTCCGCCTAACCCTCGTCCAGACGGCAAAATGATTATCATGGTAAAAACGGCTTATTGGAGACCAGTTTAGCAGTGAATGTTGTAATTTTTCAACCACTATTACACTGTTTAATCAGGTTATACATCATAATGAAGTTAAGCCAAAAAAATTTATATATTTTATATATAATATATATTATATTTTTACTTGTTTTATCTGTTCGAATTAATTTGATCTCTGATGCAATTAAGATGATTGGAAAAACCCAAACATTTTTTGTGTTTACAGAATTTTCTGAATCCATTGACCGACCAGCAGCCAGATGCTTAATTTATTAAAAGTACAGCTGCAAAGTACCAAAATGCATCAAAAATCACATCGACTTGTGACAAAGGCCCATATAGAAAACATGTTTGTTTGGGTAGAAACAGCACTCATGTGCTCATCATACGTCTGAATACGTCTGCAGGTGCTTCCAGGTATTTTAAAGTCCCGCTGTGTGTATTCTTGTGTGTCACTGGGATAGAAAGAGACAGAAGAGGGAGAGTTTGGTTGCTGTAGTGGCTCTTTCAGGTAGATGAGGGAACTCAGCAGGCGGCTGACAGTTGTCCTCCTTGCCTCCTCCTTTCTGTTTTACTCCCTTCCTGACTGCTCACTATCAGCTGCTCACACCACACACTTTCCTTCCTTTGGCTCTCCCATTCTTCTGCTCTTCAACCTTTTCTATATTCTTCCCATTCCAACCAATTTCCTTTTCCCTCTCTCTTTCCCCTTTTCATTTACACCTTCCTCTCTGCAGTCCCTTCAACTTACACTCTGCTTCTTTGTTTCCTATAAATCCCTCACCTCTTCTTTCTCATCATCCCTATTCCTTTTCGTCTCGCTATCCACCACCTTTATATACTTTCCTTCCATATACATCCTTCTCTCTGCCATCCTCCTATTTCATTTACAGCTTCTGCAGAGCAGCACCTCATTTCTACACTGTTCTCCTCACTTGTGTCATCTTCTGCAAATTGAAAAAAGGGGAGGGAGATGAGTCAGAGAAAAGGGAGAGAAGGTGGGTTGACTGTGATTAAGCCAGTAAAGCAGTAGGCTAATTGAATTGACAAGCTGTTAAATAATGGTCTGAATTTGTTTCCATCCATTATTCAGCTCTTGACTACTGTTATGACAGCAGCCTGATGCTTATTGTAAGTCTGCATGTGTTTTGTGTGTGTGTGAGTGTGTAAACTGAGTAATACTTCCACCGTTGTATCTTGGATTCAACAAACAAAGAAAACAAGAGACATCAAAAAATACATTGATACTGTGGTCAAAATCTGTGTTAACTTATTAAAACCAAAGCTGGGATGCTTGTTTTTACTTGCTCTTTTTTAAGGCAAACTGCAGTTCTATGTTGAACTTTGCATTGTATGTTGTTATGAGCAGACTTTGAGAGCAGGTGATAATGAATGTGTACAAAATATCCCTCAACCTCTTTGAGATTTTGTTAGTCTTGCTACTGCATCGAATGGAGCAGTTGCCACGATCGTCTTATATTGACATAGATGGGTTTACATTGGAATTTACTTAAAGCCCAGTGTGTCTCATTCTTACACTTGTCTGAATGAGGCCTTGTCCATGAAAGTATGGGTATTTTTTTTAAATGTTTTTTTTCTTTCCTTCATTCTCAAAAAAGCACTGTTTTGAATAAATCACCATCCAAATGAAAAACTGAAATACAATGGATTGTCTGGAGCAGGGGTGTCCACATTTTTTTCATAGAGGGCCAGATTTGATCATGTGAAAATGACCAAGAGCAAACGGTTTCTCCTGACATTTTTTAACCATGAAAGGCAAAAGGTTTGCCATGTTTGGCATTTAGCATGGCCACCTCGGAGTTTGTTATGGTGTTATTATATTTATTTGACTCACAGGCCAACATGAAGAACTGCTGTAGAGAGTCAAAGACAGCTTCAAGTTATTTCACTTTTTCAGCACGGTCGCTCCCTAATAGCTTGTCATATGCATTAGCATGTTTTGACTGATATTGTCTCTTTACAATAAATTCCTTATACATGGCAACAGTCTCTTGGCAAATTAGGTGATCACAATAGTTTTGGTTTAATTGAAAAAACATTGTAATTTCCCTCTCTCCTGGAAATGGCAGCCCTCAGCGTCAACTTTCCCCTTTTTATCTACAGTGGCCATGGCAGAAATTAGCTGGTAGGGGTCACAGTGTGGGTCACACAGACAGGCGAAGTTACAGAGTGATGTTGCCACCATTAGGTGGAAAGAGAACTTTCATTTGAACCTGCATGATTAAAGGATTTTGTTTGAGTGCTGGTGGGCCATAAAACACGTAAAGATGGAAGCTGCAGGCTGTATAAAATCCGACCTTGTGCTGTGATTGGACCCATAGTCTGGTCTAGAGTATGCCAAACCAACAGGTGGCAATAAATTGCCTTTGGCTCCTCAGTTCAAATGAAAATAGTTGACGGACCAGGCGGGGGGAGTCATCGAAATACTCTGAAGCCATGCTGACCAGCAAAAGTCTGAAAAGTGTATACACATAATTCTCAGATTATACTTCTGAAGTACATATGTGTAGCTTAACATCATAAAATGGTCAATACTGTAGAAGTGTGCTCACCTTTAGTACAGCTCTTGGCGGCAAGAGTTATACACTTGACCTGGAGACGCCACTTCTTTTACTGGGAAAAGATCTGTGTTGAATGCAGCATTCTGCTTGTTAGGAGAACAGAATCCTTACATAAAACTATGTCACCATTATCAGTTTTTCCTCCTGAATCTCAGCTTTGCAACACACTGTGAGCTCATTTTGAATAGTTTGCTTGATGCACTTTGTTTTTCTGGGTCTCCAAATGTTATGGGGATCATTGCAAAGTTTCTCTGTCCTACAGTGGTTATGACAGGGGTGGAAGTGAGAGCCATGCAGTTTTTGGCAACTTTGAGTTTGTATAACTGATGACAGATCTTCTGTTGTCTTCTTTTGTTACAGTGAGGAAGTTTCTGCGAGCTCCAAAGCCTTCATGTGCCTTTGGGTGTTACTGGGATTGGAGATAATTCCCCATTTGTCCCCAGCAGCATTCTTGTCAGTCCCTAAACTCTTCCCTCTGGAATGTGGTTTCCCCCTTTCTGTCTGTTGAATGTTATACACACAGAACAGTATACAGCATCTTCTGATGCAGAGTAATGCAGCCAAGAGTATTTTATTTCCCACAGCATGTTCTAACTCAAACATCTGTCTCCAAGCGTAGTTTCTGGTCTGTACTGGTCTCTTACCAGTCTGTTCTTGAGAATGTTGTACTTCTGTTCATTAGTCAAGTGGTTCCTTCCTTCACACTCTCCTGTCTCTTTCCAAAACATTGCCTGCACTCTCTCCCTCTTTTTGTTTGATGCCTTGCGAGATTTTTGAAGTCTCTCTCTCAGTCTCTTCTCCTCTGCTCTCTTCTTCTCCTCTCCACTTGTCTCTCTCCTCATTGACGAAGCTGCTCTGTTACTCTCCTCTTCTCTTGTCACACTTTGTTCCAGCTGTCTGTCTCTTTCCCTGTTTACTCTCCTGTCTC
The DNA here is from genome assembly GCA_029783625.1 of Naso annulatus. Classification (NCBI taxonomy): domain Eukaryota; kingdom Metazoa; phylum Chordata; class Actinopteri; order Acanthuriformes; family Acanthuridae; genus Naso; species Naso annulatus. The sequence goes on along the minus strand of JAPZDX010000006.1, from coordinate 19,514,048 downwards.
TCCTGCAGAATTTTTCTTAAAAGATGAAACCTTTCCAGGTACATCTCTATGGTGATTGCATAATTTAGAAATGTGTCAGCAACAACATCTGACACTATACTGACACAATACTGACACAGTAGCAGCATTATCAACAATAACATGATTTTTTGGAAAACTAAAGCTGTTCCCTTTCCATACAAGAGCTGTGTTGTTTGAATCTATTTTCCTCAGAGTCCTGGTAAAGAAAGTAAACACTGGATGCATAATTATGTATTGTACAATTAAAACAGTCTTTAAATGTAGCTGCTGTCACTTTGATCATGATGGTGACACAATATGGGTTTAGTGTAGAGACTATAGTTCTGAGTATTAATAGTAAAAAGTCTGAAAAATATTAAAAATCCAAGGCGAAGCTGACAGAAAAGGCAGGACTTTCTGAAGTTCCTTCTCTTCAAATCTGATTTTTTTTCCACTTCAGCACCACAGACAGCTCCATGGGTTTATCAAAACACAGCAGATTTAGGCCAGTGATGTTTCAGCTCCGAGTTGGCACCATGGATTCTAACTTGCACAAGTTAAACACACTCAGTCAGATCAAGGATCAATGAGTCAGGCAGATCAGACTAATAGATGAAATGAGACAAACCCCTCCCCTCTGCCGGTCGTATCTTTATCTTTAGAGATATTACCCAGAAAAAAGCAGAAGGAAGTCTGAAATGACAAATATTTGTGGAATATAATTGTTTGTTTTGTTGTTTTTTTCATTGCTTTGCTATCATGCTGATCATTTTGCAACCCCTCCAATTTATCTTGTGACCCTTTGTCATGGTCCAGATGCTCTGGATGAAGTTTGAAAAATAAAAAATGAATCAAATTTTAATTGATGTAGTACACAAAGAATTGGGAGACTGGAGTTCACATCCTTGGGGACACTGTGTACTTTTTATTGAAACCCAAGACAACCTTTCACCAACCAAGTGCAATAAGGACCCGAACATAACCATTAAAAGTTTATTGTGGCTGAAAACAAATAAAATCCATTGTCAGCAAACATTCTTTGTCATCCTGTGATGTCTATATCACCAATGTTCTTGGTTTTATTGCAAACATGTATTTGCATTAATAAAGTGTGAGACACTGATGTGAGGACTATGAATTATTTATGTGCATATCATGCATGTTGACCAACAGGCAATTTCAATTCAGAAAAGTTTCCCTTTCAGAAAAGCCTATCTTGATAATTCCAGTCACACACACACACGCACACACACACACACAGCAACAACAGCGAGCACAAACAATCAGGAGAGCTTTGCTTCGTGCATACTTCCAGCTGCCAATGATGAGTGACACTGAGCTGTATCTGGCAGCTGATTGGCTTGTTCCCTTTGCAAACCCGTCATCTGAAGGCCCCTCACTGTTAAACTGTGTGCACAGCCAAGGCAAGCAAGTACAACAATAGCTGGCAGGTGTAGACTTGCTGAGAACAGAGCCAATTGTTCACAGTGAGACAGCTTAGTAAGGATGGCAGATGCACAAAAACACACAGAGTCCATATGATTCTGAACAACATGAGTGAGTGCAGGCAGGGAAGAGAAATAAATACAATAAACAGAGTAGGGAAACATTTTGTATTGCAGTGATGGAGAAGATACAGTGTTTTACTAAAGTAAAAGTAATAAGTGTAAAAAAAAAGTGTAAAAACAGACTCAAAAGTAGATCAAACACTGAACAACTGTTACTATTTAACACTGTTTTACACACAAATCAAAAAATCTTTCTCTATCCATGGACATCTTCAGCCTGTGCATTCAACTGATCATCAGTTTTAAATATACGACACCTTTCTTCAGTGCAACTTTGTTAAAAAATTACCAGAAAATAGGACAAAACTTTGACAATAAAAAAGGGCACCATTAATAAAGAGAGGTACAGCTGGGCAGGTGCAACAAGCAGTTTTAGGCTACATAAATTAAGCGGCCTAAGAGATGAATAGACCAAACTGAACAGCAGCTACAGCTGGAAACACACACATTAAAGCAAAAGAGAGCATGTAGAGTTTTTGCACATATAGGTCTGCTTATACCTGTGAAGACTCTTGTTGATATAATTCATTCCAGAGCCCCTAACCCTTACCCTAACTTTTCCTATCACAACTAAATGCCTTACCCATAACCCTAACTCCAACTGTAACCTAATTCTAACGTCATCTTTAAAATTCAAGTCTCAACAGCGGAAGGGCCCTTTGAAATTGCGAGGACCAGCAAAAATGTCTTCACTTTTCAAAAATGTCCTCACTTTGTTGATTAAAAATGTGTTTTGGTCCTCAGTATGTGGTACAATTACAAGTGCATCTTTGTACTGTTCATGAATGGCAAGGCCTGGCCTGGATGCAGAGTTGTACCCGTTTACTTGCTTTGTTTTTTTTTTTAATTACAAAGTTTATCATGATGTTTACGTTAACTGCTGGAATGTATATACAGAAGAAAAACACAAAAACAAAACAGTTCTGTACTAAACCCAGTTGTTGACATTTCATCAACTGAATGAGAACATACTGTAAAACATATGCGTTTTACTTTAGTGTGTGATTGAGAGAGACTCAGGGGGAACCAGTTTCCTCACTACCCACATGGTCTCAAGATAATCAGCATTCACTTCAGATGCCGGTCGCAGCTCTAACATGATTATCATTTTTAATCCAGTGGTTGGCATTCAGCTGCTGACTCTCATTTCTGTTCTCTCAGTGTAATGTGAGAGCTCTCATTTCTGCTTAAGTACTCAGGATGGAGTAGTTAACTGAGACACATATTGAAGAGGACGCACAGCAGGCAGAGATCTGAAAACCATAGGAGCTGCATCAGTATTCTCTAGTGTCCTGACATTTATATTATGTTGCTATGGTAAGGCAAATAGATGATCAGTCAAGTAGATATAATACAGAAAATACATCCCCAAAACTTGATAAAACTAACACTCTTAAAGACATATTTACAAATGTGTAAAGTCTTGATTGCAATTATGACGCTGTGTAAACACAATCCAGATTCATCCTGGTATCTTTTTTTATTTTTTCAAGTCAAGCTCTCAGCCTTCAGTTATTGTTCAAAGCTTATGTTTTTTTTTTTCTGATGCCTTCAGCAGAGGTCAGAGGTCACAGTCAGCTAAAGAGCAGCAGCAAGCAGGGACTCAAATTTACACTCAAGGGCACTTTGGAAAAATAGATCTGTGCGACACCGGGTCACTAGATAGACGACGATCTCTACACTGGACCGACGCACAAAGTCGTCTTCTTATTACTGACCACAGTGTGCAGAGAGCTACGCCTGAGTGAGCCGCTCATGGAAGAACGGCAGAGAGAAGGCAGCTACATTACCAGCTGGGGGTGGGAGTGGTGGAGGTGGGATGAGGGGGCTTTTGATTGAGCCCCAAGGAGAGGGTGAAGGTTTAGATGGAACCCTCAGGAGATGTCACTTTTCAAATCATGCTAGCTTTCCAGAATTACCAACCCAAGCTTTGATTTCTTTTAGCTTGTGTTTTCTCAACTTATTTTGCAAATTAATTACACTCAAAACACAACTTAGAGGGGTAGAGAGAGTCTAAAACATTAACTATACAAAAGTATACCAAAAGAGGAATAATACAAAATTTTGTGCTTTATGGTGGAAAAAAACAAGCATTAAGGTGCATTATTTCCACCTACTATGACAAAGTGGGAATGAAAAAGAACAGAAATTGAAAAAGTACTGAATTATTTACACCATAGTATCATATGTGTATTACTCAGTATGTTTATATGCACAGTGAAGTCGAGCTACGGTTATAGCTTCATTAGACCATTTAATTGGACTACTCTCCTCATCACAGTAAACAAGCGCTGAGGAAGAATCGATTTATTGTCCAACACTGGTTGCTAATTGACCTTCTCTCGGTTAGCCAAACAAGCTACAAACAAGTTAGGAAGCGGCTAGCCAAATCCTTGTTGAACGGTGAAAACATGGACAACTTTACAGCGCTGCACACTTCATATTTACGCTTTTGGCACAAATTCGATGCATGCTTCCCCCTTGTGCTTATGGGAATTTTGTTCTCATACTGGCTTTCTTCTGCAAATTTATGCTGTTCGGGTTCTGGGTCAAAGACCGTGGCAGGGACTATTGATCATGCGCAGATTGCTTAGGCCAGTCCAAGTCCGGTTGAGGTGTACACACGCAGGAGTAATTCGACTTCCAATCACGTGACCTAAATGTGTTGTCTTAGAGAAATTCGATTTAGTGTGATTTCAGTCGGACTAAAACGTTTACATGCATTTTAAAAGTCCGATTTTTAGCTGGACTAACGCAGTAAATCAATTTTCTCTCACGCCATGTAAACATGCTGACTGACACAATATAAATATATCATTTGAAACATAATGGTTGCTATAATGGTTATATCGTGACACTGACAGCAGACTCTGTATTGTACTGCACTCCAGCATACAATCAGTATGGGGTCTCACTTTTAATAGCATAAAAACAAAAACATTTCTCCGCAGCATTACCGTGGTCAAAAACGGCACAGGCTCCACTGATGGAATAAAAGCCAAAACTGAATAAATGCATCCTGTTAATGAAGTTTTACATCACATTGTTTCATTAACAGTGAATACTAAACAGCAGGTGAGGATCAGTTTCCTGCTTACACTTTGGTAAAAATCACATCCCACAAATTAACTCTGGCCTTGAGCCAAACACTGTTTGCCATCTGCAGTCCTGTCACCATGAACATGGTGCTCAATGTTTTCTGACCCCTTCCTGCACAGACTGAAACATGCCCCCCCACGTGTTTGAGATTTATGACTGCCTCTATACCTTTGGCCATGTGGTTTAGCTCCATGGCCGTGATAAATGGCAACCTCACAATGTCCTGGAGTTTGCTAAAAGGCAAGCAGAAATCATGGGTGGGAAAGGACACTTGGGAGTAGTGTTTTCATCTATTTCTGTGGAGGAACTGTGTAGCAAGTGAAGGTAAAGACTGAGAGGAGGTGGAGAAGGAGGTGAAACCAATGATGATGGAGGAAGCAGAGGAGCTGCTGCACTGAGGGTGAAAGAGAAAAGGAAATGATAGTTTGGCAACAAGGAGAGAAATAACGGAGAGGAAGTGCAGAGGAGGAATATATGAAGTGGTTGACATGAAAGGATGTGTTATTGAGGCAGAAATGGAGTAGAGTTGGGAGAAAATGAAGAAAAAGGGAGTGTTGGAGCTGAGGGAAATACAACATAAAAGAAAAACACGAGAGGAAGACTTTGGGCACGAACACTGTGGTGGACAAGCAAAGAAGAGAGAACAGCGAACAAATGCTGTATTATTACCCAGCAGTGATGAGATTATTCACTGAAGTGTTGGTACCCTCAAGAAGGCGATGGCCAGCAACTCCGGGCTCTGGGATGTAGGAATTGAAATGCAAATTTAGGAAACAGGAGTCTACGGAACAAAAGAAATGCAGAGAGAGAGAGAGAGAGAGAGACAGGTGCACAAAGACACAGTATGCGTTTACCCAGCATGCCCAACATCTGAGCAGCCCCTATCTACATGCTTTTCATTTTGGGAGGAAATTCACTTTACGCCTGGATACAGTCTACTTAAAAAAGTCTAAGAGACCACCCCTCCACTTCCCCCCACATCCCCTCTGTCGCAATAAGCTTTCTGGAAGCAACGTTTCCACTGCGGTTGTGACATGAGATTAAGTTAATCTTTGGCATGGCGAGGCAGCAGCGGCGGCGCGATGTTGACGTAAACAGCATTATGATTCACCTCTTCCCCCATTTAGAACGCTCCATGGCTGTCTGGGTAATTCCATCCTCTGGGGGCAAACAGCGTGGGGTACCTGCCACGGACAACTATTTGAGCTTACAGCTACAGGCAGATAGTGCTGCGCCGCATGTTGTCTGCATGTTTGGGGGCAAAGAATGGTCTGTTTCAGCAGGTAAGAAGTTCACAGAGCTAAAGGGATTAAACTGGCAAGGAAGGAAGGAACATATTATGCATTATGCACAGGTGGAACAGAGTAAAGTGCCCGACTGTAAAATAATGTCATTACAGAGGTACAGGATCATTTTTAAGTACAGGTTTCTTAACAGTTTATGTTCTTTTGCATGATTCTTTGTCAGTGGTTTTGAATGATTACAACATAAATAGAATGCGCTTTATCATCCAGCATCACTAAGAAAACGCATACGATAGCTGTGGTGCAATTTTATACAAGTAGTTATAAAGGAGAAAACTTAATAAAAAAAAAGAAAGTTAACAAATGACTAAAAATAGGCACTTTTAATGACACACCAACAGAAAATTTTATTATCAACCGTGCAGCTTAATGAAGATTTAGCTGTGATGTTGCAGCACATGTACTAAATTGTTCATTCCTGTTATACTCAGTGACAGAATTGAATTGAACCAAACTGCACTGCAAAACTGCCCTTTGATTGTCATGTGTTGGCAAATGCCTTGTATCATTTCCTGAAAGAGGGCAAGTACACAGTTATCTATATTGTCAGTAGCTGTGTTTCCATAAATGTATTTGATGCGCATTTTGAAACTGCGTTAAAGAAATAGTAAATGGAAACGGTAAAATTTTGAAAAAAAAAACCCTAAAAAAACTCAATTACGGGAAAAAAATCAGGCTTGTATGATGTGGTTTTTGCCTTTGTCAAAAAACAGTTAATGTGCAAAACGGGAGATGGAAACAGCTGTTTTGAATAAATCATGACGTAGCAAATATTTACCTGATGTTTCTGCTCCCCAAAAGAAGTAGTAGGCCAACGTTTGTAAACTGATTCCACTGTCTTCCTGGATATTTCTGAAACGTGCGAAAACATGATTAATAACAACGACAACAGGTACGTATGGAGCAACGTGGAGATTGAAGTTTTCCTTGATCTCATCGGAAGAACATAACAACGATTTTAGATTGAAAACAGCAACAGCAAAAAATGCCACCATGTTTTGTTTCCAGTCTGCAACCTCTGCTTCTTTTCCTTTTTACTCATGTGCAATGTTGCTGAGAGCACCATCTTCTGACCAAACTACGCTTTGCAGCAGGGGTAACTCGCTCTAAACCAGATGTTGGAAACACTCCTTTTTTTATTTTTTATTTATTTATATTTTTATTTTGTTAGATTTTGAAGTTTGCTTAAAATTTTCTTCATAAAGGAAGCTGGTCAGTGACTGCTACAGTGAAACAGCAGATTACATAGAGAGGACTAGAAGTAGCATATTATATTGTATTAATATACAATATATCATTAGAGCACAACTAGCATGTCCCAATTTTGGAAGTTGATATTTTGCTGATAAATGTAAAACTAGCCAAAAGCTGTCAACATGTACGAGGATTGATTCATTTTTGTTTTGTTTTGAACTCTTACTTCAGATGTTTCCATTATTGCTCATTGCTCATGTGTGCAGCTCTTTTTCATGTGTACCACGCTTAAAAAATTAAGTGACCCATAGCAGCATCACTACAGACTTGACACTGGTGGAACACTGAGGCTCACTGCAGGCTGTAAGGACTCACACGCTCAGAAAGCTTCTCATCATACAGGAGGAAAGAGGCAGAGCAGAAGTGCTGCAAGAACACAGAAGTAATCAAGAAAATTGGTTTCAGGTTGTGCTTGCTTGAGTGGCAGCGACTGGAACCGCATTCTCACCACAGACGCACACACACACACACACAAATACACACACAAACACACTCCAGTAAATAATGACAGTGGTTCCTGACAGTTTGGGCCTCGGGCTCCCTTAAGTAAAATCACAAACCTCTCCAGCACACCGACATATTGATTGCTTTAAGGATGCATAAAATTTTGCAACAGTGAGGAAACATTACATCAGGTTACATAAAGACGAATTATTACCACTTCCTCACAACTTAACTGCACAAGGTGCAAACATTTCTGTGGTGGAAAGCAGTGAAGATTTCTGAAGTGTTACAGATTTTAAATAAATAAAATGCAGTTCAAAGTGTTTCACAGAAGAAAATAAAATAATGTTAATCTGCTTTCTGGACCTTTTCTAACAGAGGACATGGCTTGACACAAGCAGGTGCTGCTAATAATGTTAGTAATAGCATGACTGACACACCAACATGTTAGTGAACTGCTGGTATAATTACTATGAACTGTAACACCTGTGCAGTTCCGGCTAATACATGTCAAAATAACACAAGGCTGCAGTCGATGCAACATTGTGTTAGCTTCAGGGTTAAAATTTCTTCCTGGAAGACAATAAAGCAGATATACACTTAAAATATAAATAAGGTATATACTGTACTCGTGCACACACACACATAGAAACACACAAAAGTGCACATACTCACAGCAGAGTAAAAATAGGCCTTTGTACATTGAGGAGTATTGTGTGCTTTTAAGCATTCCCTGTCAAGTCGTCACTCCTCCAACAAGCGGAAGAACTGTTTCATCATAACACTTTCAAAGGAGTCGAAATAATTGCTGAGGAGAAGAAAACGTGAAAGACTGAGGAGGATGAGGAGAGAGAGAGAGAGAGAGTGTCAGAGTGAGAAAGAAAGAGAAGAGATAAATGTCTAAATCTACTCATTAGCCTGCAGTGTAATTTTACGTGATCCACAAATTAGCAATACGAGATTAAACGTCAAAAATTACACAGTAATTATAATAGAGCATATGCTCCCTTTTCACGATGTTGCACCAACCTTCAGCTAATCTGTGTAATCTTAGAAAGGTTGGAACAAAGTGTTGACAGTCAATCACATTGGCTTTGAGTGAATTGCAGTTCCTATAATGGCCACTAGATGGTGGATCGAAACGATATTAACCCCTTACCCTAACCATAACCACCTATAATGCATTGTAAGTGTATTCACAATGTCTTATAACCAGCTGAGTGGCCTTATGGTTAGAGTCTCTGCCCTGAGATTTGGAGGTTGGGGTTTGATCTCCAGCCGAGTCATACCAAAGACCAAGGGTTGGACTGGCGGTAAGACAGCAACATACTTGGTCGTGTCCAGGAATTGTACTCGAGTACATCAAGCTGGTTCCCACTACAGAAACAGGAGATAAGCTGCAGCTCTGTAGGCTTTCATGGCTTTCAAAAGGCTACTTACCCTAATTCTTTCATAAAGTATTATATATGTTCTTAATGTGAAATAAAGTATTATAAGGACAGACGTCATAGAAAATGTTACTGACATTTTTTTTCAAGTTGACTGAAAAAGTGAGCTGCTTCCTTGTTTCTCTTGGTGTTGATGTAAACAGGAAATATCTCTTAAAGGAAACCCTGTACTGCCCGGATGTTTTTACTGAATGGATCAGTCACATGTTTACTGACAGAATTTTTTGTTTGGTTAGGGGGAAATCCTGTTCTAGTTTTAAGGAAATTATAATGGGGAAATGCCAAAACTGCAGTTTCTCAAATGGCCATTTGGGGCTGATTCCAAAGTGAATTAATCCCCATAGAGCCCCGTATAAAAATGCTGTACAGCTGAAATAAAAATCTGTACAGCTGGGTATGAAAAAATTTTGATCTCTGTAGCTAATTCCCTAGTTCATCGCAACGGTGCAAAGGGTAATTTTTTATGTAGCTCAATGGTTTAAATATGTATAAGAAGGAAATGATCGCTTTGATTGACAACTTGAGTGTCAAAGTCCAACGACTTACTCAACATAAATGCAGCTCTTGTATTACAAAAAAACCTCTGGACATTGACAAAACTGAATAAATCCCAGAATTTGACCTTTTGCTAATGCTTATGCCTTAAAAAAAATAAAAAGACAGAAAATGTTATTACAGATTTTTTGCGCCCCCTTGTGTAATGTCTGCTCATCCCTTTGGAAAAAGTCGCCTCGTTCCCTTCATTTTTCCGGACTCTGAGGCTGTGGCCCACTTTGATTTCCCTATGTTAAATATTAAATGTACATCCATATTTCACTCGCTGGGCCCCAGAACAAGACTGAGGGCAGGATAATAAACACTGTCAGAGAAATTCACTTCTCTAATTGCCAAGAGTTAATCTCTTTCCCCACATAGTGCCTTGACCTGTAGTAATGGAGCTGCTGGAGTCCCACGGTAAATATAAATAGCAGGGTAGGGGGGGGAGCAGGGTAAGAGCGGTGGAGGAGAGAAATACACAACACTGTAAAACTTTTGAAGCGAGCTCTAGAATATACTCTCCTCTTTGTCTTTAAAAAAAAAAAACAGATTAAAGCAGCCCATTAGCTGTTTTATAACAGTAATATAATAACAAAACAGTAATAATACAGTATCAGGGTCAGTTCTAAATTTGCCATGTATCAACAGCTTGTAT
>JAPZDX010000006.1:19402052-19412456 GCA_029783625.1 Naso annulatus | reverse complement strand
TGCATCACTCTCATTCTTGCTTCATTGCATTTTGCTTTCTTTTTTCCTCTTATCTGTTTTTTTTTCTATCTACATTCTCTTACTCTGATGCTTGATTTTTTGCAGCTCTGCTTTCTTGATTCTCATCATCTTCATCTTTCTGCCTCCCATCGGGCCTCATGTCGGGCTTTGCTGAGGAGGTTAAGTGTTGGGTCCCATCTGGTCTAAATTTGGCAAACATCTGTGAGCTGACTCTCCTCACTGTCTCTCCCACTGTCACTATAGCTGGCCATCATATCACTTAACAGACAGGCAGTGCTATTAGACGCCTGCTGCTATATTCTTTAGAAAAAAGCTTTCCCCACATGCTCTGTCTCTTTTCTATGTTTTTTGTGTGTTTTCTCATTCTGACTGTATCTTACCTTTTCCTTTTCCACTCTCCTCTCTTCTTTTCTTTTGCCTCTGCCAATAATATTATTACACAGTCTCAGTGTTGCAGCTTGTCATCTCACCAGTTTGCTGCAACATTTTTTTTCTTTTTAACTGTAATTGCTTCCCTCATCCTCCCCCCCCCACACACACACACAAACACACACACGCACACACACACTCACATACACGTACACCCTCATGCTGATTAGTCTTGTGACCTTGAAGCTGCAGAAACAATTACTGAGTCAGCACCATGCTAATTATGTGTTTACAACGTTCCCTGGTGTAAATGTAACTCTCAGCTTTACGTCCATATCCCCTGAAGGAGGGATGAACAGTGCTATGTGCATGTTGTCTATTATTTACCTAAACCTCTTCTCTAGATGGTGGGAACAGAGCATGCTATATTATATGCAATGCACTTCACAGAGAAATACTCCAAAAAACAAACAGAAAAAAAAAACCAAACAAAAAATGTTATTTCCCTCTAAGACATGACCTCCTTTAAAATTGAAGTAGGCAAACATTCCAAAAATGGGGTGTTTGGGGGCATGTAAGAACAGACAGGATCAGTCTCAAATGAAGTTAAGAAAAACCTCACAGAGATCAGAAAGGACAAATCCAGTTATTTCCAAAATGTCACATCCAGTTGGAAGCAGCAATCAAATGCCATAAAGTATCTGTTCCTGGTAATTAATTATGTAAACTTTCCATCAGAAGCCTGATTTGAATTTAAAGCTCAAAAAAGTCAAATGTGCTCACTCACATTTAAAGAGCTGGTTCCTGGCAATAAAAACTGCAAATTATTTGCTGTGATGTTGTGAAGACAGTGTGTTAATGCATTTCTAATAAACTACATGAAAGCAAAACGATAACATAGCTTACAGCCATTAACATTAGATAACATCTTTTTGTGGATTTTCTGCATGTATTTATGACTGTTTTACATATATTTCAAATTGTTTTGTGGACTCTTTGTGATCGTTTTGCATCTCTAGCAGCTGTTTGACATCTGTTGTCATTTTGTGTCTCTGAGCTAATTTATGCTTTGTTCATCTCTTTAATTTTTTTATACTTTCTGTGTCTCTCTGTCTCATTATTTCATTGACTTTCCAATAAGGTATGTTTGTCTGTTCATACAGAAGTGTGGGACTGTATTTAATAGGCCTATTCAGTGATTTAACCATGATACCAACAAGCAAACTATCCATGACTCTCTGGAGATGGAAGTAACTAAGCAGCCTTTATCCTCAGTGAGGGATACTTCATAGCTTAATTTCCACGGGACTGTAGAAAACCAATTCTGCACTTTCTTCATCCTCAGTCTGGCAAGTTCTGCACTCGTCACATGTGACATTCCACGCAAGCACAGATCCTTTCCCTTCAAAACAACAAGGAACAGACTGGAGCATTAATCAGACACCTGCTTTAGATAAACGCTCCACCCGTTCCAGTCTCTTTTCACTGGAAATGTGATTAGAGAGCAGAGCCGGCGGCTGAGGATGGAGAAACGATTGTGTTTACATGTCAACGTTCTGGAGGCCACAGCGTGCATTTCTTTACAGATATTCTAGAAATACCATATCCAATGTATGAAAGAGATTAGATTAGGCTCTCTGTGTATGCACAGCAGGAACCATAACAATGCTATTAGGGCATGGAAAGACGAATATCCAGCGTGACATTGCGCGCTGGGTGATATGATTTGTGTGTCTGTTTATGGTTGTGTTTGACGGTGAGGGGCTGCTGACGGGGAACAAGCCGCTGTTAAACCCTCCAGTTGGACAAAGCTCATACTGTGTGAAAGGTAACTACATTATGTGACTAAAAGTTAATAAAATCCAATAACCTACCCATTATTCATGGAGAGATAAAGGCTAAAGAACCTTTAATGATGAACTCATAACATGAAAGATGTTCTTTAACTGAAAATCATTATTTTTAATTGAAATAAACGTTCAGGGCTTCTCACCCCATAACAGCCACTTAAACTTCAGAGTTAATTCACTTAATCAATAGAAAAATATATATAAATAAATCATACCTCAATTATGTATACATTAATTATCGTTAAATTTGTGACGGACCCCTGAGTTGTCACTTCAGTTGAAAGACTCATGTCTTTTTTGTTACATGTTAAGGGTTACCTGTTATTTTGTCAATTTTTGTTAATTTTTTTACCTCTTAAAAAACTTAATCTATGCAAGAAACCCAAGATTGCCTCAATATATTATAATTCATTAACTGAGCAAATATTCACATAATTACCCACCGGACTATAGTGCTAAATAAAGATGACTCCTAATATACAAAAATGAGTGCATAAGATCCTCCAACTGTTGAGTTTTTAAATTAAGGTGTTCTCTAGGGTTAATTTGGGATTAACTACAAGTTTATTAAAAAGCAATTGTCTCTTCGTGAAGAAGTGCAGGTTTGTCTGTGGGTTTGCAAGTGTTCAGACAAGCTTGTGGGCTGTTTGACCATCGTGAGGCTGCAGGAAGCAGGTGCCCCCTGTGGGAGGATCTGCGCTGCTTATGTAATCTCCATGGCTGGTTGTGCTGCAGAAAGGCTAAAAGTCAGCACATATGCTGCACTTTGCAACATAATATCAGTGGGGATTTTCTAACGTGCAGTTAACAACTCCTCCTTGTTAAGACTCTGCAGAGTGTGGCGTGCTTGGGAACAATTAGCATTCTCTGATTTACAAAAACAAACTGCATAAGCTGTTACCATAAACACTTTGATTTTAAATTATGTGTTCTTCTTTGTATACAATCTACTATTGGTGAGTTTCACAGCTGACATCTTGTGGACCAACACAGGTGTGATCAATGATGGCTTCATCCCATTACAGGTCAATGAGTGAGCATGCACCAGAGCTCTGGAACAGGATCACCTTAACTGAAGCAGCCATCATGAATGTCATTAATTTCACCTGTGCTTTTCCTGCTCTGACAACTCAAATGTCTATCATGAAATTCATCAGGTTATTAGGTGAGCTTGTTCCAGAGCTCTGGTACTGTGCATGCTCGCTGTGACACTTAATGGAACGAAGTCATCGTTGGTCACTCCTGTGTTGGTCCTCAAGATGTCTGTTGTGAAACCCATCTATATATCTGGACAAATGCAAAAACAGCACTCTATGGATCAAAGTTATCGTATTAACTTACCTTGTTGGACTCTGTTTTAAGCTCAAAAGCTTTAAGATATCCAATCTGTGTAGCCATTTAGCCACTAACAAGCCAGACATTTTTCTCAGGAGTCAGTATAGGCCAGAACTGAGCTAAAGAGTGAATTTTAATAAACATTCATCAGGTGGAGGTGAATCACAGCTTTACATATGACTTTACTTAACTTGGTTTCAAAGGGACAGTGTGTGTAATGACCGTTGTTATTGTAGTTAAAGATGTAAAATGCCGTATTCTAGCAATAAAGCTAATTTATATCCTCAGTCACATTGAATGTAACAATAAAAAAGACATTTCACAGTAAATAAGTGACAGAAAAAACAAACAGTAATGTGCAATATGGTGTGAAAATATTGCTACCTTTGACAGCGACTACATTCATTACATGCTCTATCTCTGCTGGATGCCTCAACAGGTTGATTTTGGATAAATTTTGGCATGTCAGGGCTGTTTGTCTGTCAGGTTGTTTTGATTACTGTCTCCCAGAGGGTAGATTCATTAATGCAGCTTCAATAACAAATGACATGAGAAAGCACTGTTCCTCTGTCCCTCCTGGTATCTCATTTTATCATGTTTCATTTGTCATTTGTTGTGATCATTCAGATTTTGTTTTATTTCTATTTGCTTTGGAGGAATTGTGATCACAGCATTTTGCAGCATATAGAGTGTGTCTTTATAACAAAGGGGTATTTGGTTCAATCTTTTTAAGAAATAAGTCTCATTACAAACAGGCTGGATCGAAATGTATTCAAGTGCATCTTTCCCATCAGGGAGAGCTGCCACTGCTTTAAACCCTGTGGCTTCTTTCTTTTACAAAAAGTTGTTCTTAATGGCAATATTTAAGTTTTCTACCACAGCATTTAGAGTAATTTTACTGTAAAAATCTGGGCTAAATTCCCTAAAATAAACCTTTGAAGTAATAAAGTTTAACTATTCAAAAGAACCATCTCCCTCCACTTGATGGTGATTATAACAGAACTGCCCTCCAGACTGCAGCTCATTAAACCGAACCCTCTACAATCCCCTTTACCCTCTCCTCCTCTTCTATTGAATCACTGAAATTTGCTCTTCCTTGCTAATTACCTGTCCACCTTTCCTTGATGCCCTCCTCTCTTTGCCTCTTGTAATCTCTCCCCTATTTGCCTCTTTTTTTCTGTCCCTTTTGCTTGCTCCGTAACCACTTCCTCCTCTACGGCTGTTCCTCCTCTTTTCTGATTATGTCACCTTCTATTTAATCCCTTTCCTTTCCCCCTGCCTTGTCTGAAGCATCCACAGTATGTTTACATGGACTGCAGTAACCTGAATACTGACCTTATTCTAAAAAAGATAATATTTTGATCAAGGTGTTTACATGAGTTGTTTGCACAATATTCGATTCATATTCCCGTTTACATGGTACAGAGCATAGTCCAATTATCACAAATGACTCACAGCAGAGTTTCGCAGGCTCCTCACAGGTGCCTGCTGCTCACCCAGCTCATTTAATGTCCACGTCATGGACGAGGTTCCCCTGGAATTACTGTCCTACCACCATGTTGGTGCCGTGGAATACCCTTGTAGCTGTTTTCTGGCTTATTTTGCCGATCAGTGTACTTCGAGATGTTATTCTGATGGCATTACATGCTAACAGCGTCAGGCAGATACAGCTTTTACAGGACATGAAGTCCCGTCAAGCAGTTTGGCTGCCATACCACAATGCTTGTGTCACAAAATTCAGCAACAACTTCAACAAGACCTCAGTCAACTAGAAGAGACATCACCATATGAAATGCAACGATTTGTTTCACAAAAGGCAGGCGCAGACTCAGTCTCTGTGCCGGGTCGACCAGGGATCGAGCAGATCCTGGCAGAGCGCTCTGCAGGAGGGCCTCTAAGCCTGCTCTGGCAGGAAGTCCTGAGTCCTCAGGTGGAAGGTGGAGTTGGGGTGGTGGAGGGAGCCTGTGAGAAGATCAAGAAGAACAATGATGAAAAGCATCTTTTGAATGGCATGAGACGTAATGGAGGGACAGAGCGCAGGCAGTGATTGGATGAATGGAATGTAGTGGGAGGAAGAAAGACAGGAGAGGCTGGGCCAAAGGGAGAAGGCGTGAATGAACAGAGCTCAAACTTGTTGTTGAACTACACTAAACTTCAGTAGCGCAATAAAGGTGTATACAGTATAAATGTATACAATAATCCAAATAATATCAGAATATTCCACATGTCTTAACCCACATATTGCTTATCCCCCAGTATGACCTTATTCCAGTTAAGGTAATCAGAAAATCCTGTTTACATGGCAGTATCTTATTCCGAATATTGGCTTAACCGGGTTATTATTGGAATTTTGCTGTCCATGTAAACTTGCTGACTGTCAGAAGACCAATAAGCACCATATAACTACCAAAACACCATAGGTGAAACACTATCATATTCAAATCTGCAGACAGAAATAGAGTCCTCAGTCTGTATCACTGTTTGTCCTGGTGCTGGTTTTGTGCTCTCTGAACATTCTCCTCCTCTTTTAGTCTCATTCGAATGTCTGCCGCTCTTTCCTGGTGCCAGATGGTCAAAGGTTTAGGTTACGAGTTTGACTTATTATCGCTCTCTTACATGCTATTTTATGTCTTCTACTTTTTGCTTCTTAGGGCATTGGCTGAAGTCTTCAGATCCTTCAAGCACCAATGCAACAAAAATTAATCAAAGTATGAAAAATAAAAGAAGCTGTTCTCCATTTCCTTTTTGATTCTCATGGAGTTGTTTAAATAAAAAATATATGAGCGGTTTAAAAGACCAAAAGATTTTTGTTGAAACTGCTTTCAGCTAATAAAATATTTGAAATGTTACAAGGAACCACTCTTATAAGAAGTCACAAACTTAAAAAGGTTGACAATTACTGATTTAATTTTCAACAATCTGGTCAATTTTAGGAGCTTATGCCAAGATTTTTATGTAAAATCTTCAACTGAAGAGTCAAGAAGCGATACAGTTTTGAAATGTAGCACTCTTATGTACAGTACTGGAGTTAATATACTGTCTAATGCTATTACTATTATACTTGATATTACAAAACATATTATAATTATATTTAACAAGCACAGAGCAGAAGAAGGTAATTTACCTTTGATGATTGCAGGAGCGTTAAAAGTTAATATATAAAGTCAAGTTTCATTTTAATGTGCAAATGGAGGCACATTATTTACAGTTGTTGCAGGAGAAGCAGTGTTATATGTGGCGTGTTATATTAGAAATAATACATGGATTTCAAGTCATCCCGTGTGAGGATGGCACAGATGATCACTGAGTTTTACTTGAGCAATTACACCTGAGATGAGGGGAGCTGGAGGGCACAATGCTCCTCTTTGTTGCATCCTCACCTTTTGGTCGAGACTGAAAAGATGTATGTTTTTTATGTATTCATCATAAAATGCTGAAAATAATACCCCCAGTGCTCACATCCAGGCTTCCTTCCTCCTCCCTTCCCCACATTTATTCCCACATCTCTTCTCTCCTCTGACGTGCTATCAGCAGCGAGCTCTTCCTCGGCTAACTAGCACCATCAGGTTGTGTTACCTTTCATTGTCTGCTAATTGGATTTAGGTGTTGTTAATTGTATTCAGTGTATCCGCTCACAGCTGTGCCGGCTGAGGCAAAGAGCTGTGATTACTCTCATGTTGCTAATTGTGCTGACGAGCACACCAAGGCGCGGGCGAGCGTTGGTAATGGTGGTAAACACATTTGTCAATTTGTATGTTGGGTTAAAGTGTAAGCAAATTAAAAAGGGTAAGATGTGTTTGTACAGATCCGTGTGTGTGTGTGTGTGTGTGTGTGTGTGTGTGTGCTTAAGAGGTAGATTAGTAGATTTGTCACAATAATTTGTAAGAAAAAACTATTCAGTGGTGATAGTTGTTTCCAATCTCATCTGCTCTAGTGCCATGTGCCATATTTATTTTGTCTTCAGAGTTACACCTAAAAATAAACAGCATGAGCGTAACAGTCAGTGTATTTTCCCTGAAAACACTCGGTACAAGACAAGCCTTTCTGGGTTTGGTGCGCTGGAGTCCAGACCTTTGAAATTGCAGACACCAGCAATCTGAGAGGTTTTGCGGCCATCATGACATGAATTAGTGGTTTCCGGGTTTAGAAGGCATTAGATTCAGTTAGCTCTGTCTGGGGGAAAAAGTCATGGTCAGGCTGTACTGTAGTCCGGGTTTCTTTA
Source organism: Naso annulatus (assembly GCA_029783625.1). Taxonomy (NCBI): domain Eukaryota; kingdom Metazoa; phylum Chordata; class Actinopteri; order Acanthuriformes; family Acanthuridae; genus Naso; species Naso annulatus. Next base: position 19,404,659 of record JAPZDX010000006.1, on the reverse strand, counting down.
CTCCAATCCACTCTTATAACTCAGGAAAAACCATTATTCTTGGGATGGCTACACATTGATTGAAAATTTCACAAGATTCCTGCAGAGGTTGATCTCTCATGGTTGGTTTGAGAAAATTGACGAAATGATGGAAGCAAGGTTTAAAATTCTGCCTGATATCTGACATCACTGTAATGTAAAAAAACATACATGCACCCATATAAAATATGGGTACATGTATGTTTGAAGCTGTGGGTTGCACTACAAAACTTTGCAATCACATATAATGAATTTCCAGAACAGCAATTTAAATTTAACATACTATTTCACACTTTCTGGCGAGTGCAGCATGATACATGTAGTACTACTCTATCCCATTTAAAGATGGAGGCCAGTCACGCCTCGAGAGGTGCTCACTGAGTGCAACATCTGTGAAGATTTTCTCACATTGCCATGTTTTTGGGTGCTGTTTCAGAGCATTCACGTCCAATGTTCCCCTGGCTGAGCTGACTCCATATGCATGAATTGGTTAACATAATTAAATCACACAGCTCATCCAGACTTTCAAAAGTTTACGTAACCAAATGGATCAAATTCTGACTGATGGGATAGGGTTAAAGAGTCATCGCGAAGGGAAAATATAGACAGTTTGGATCAGTTTACAGTTTAAAAACTAAATCAATATGTTAACATTTTATTTTTGGTTCTTATTGCTTCACAGGAATGAAAATTAACTGTATTAAACATTCAAACAACACATATTGTTCGCACACTCACACAGTTTGTTTCAACCAGTTAAACTGTTTGCTCATGTCTTCCACTGATACATTAAATTTTTATTTCTCAGATTTGTATTATAACAATAACTCAGACATTATTGTGATTTATATTGTAGCAGCCATGACTGCACTGATTGGACGGTCATGAAACTGTTGTGACAGCTTAATTTAAGCTGTCATCTCAGAGAATAGCGTGCTGATTGCATAAGATGACACAAACAATTATGATCTCTGCTTTCAGCTGAAGCAGGCAGGCCTTGGTGTGGAGAACAGCGTGCACAATGAAGTTTGGCTTGTGCTGACAGTCGGCCCAGTGATGGTCTATTCACAGCTTTGTCGACTCTGTTTGAGACAAGTGGGAAAGAGACATAAAAGTAGTCTCAGTGTTGAGTGTCAACAGACACATTCTCGATGCTTGTGAAGCTGTTTTGAACGTGTTTAACTCTGTAAAAATCTGCTTGGTTTAGGAAAAGATAGTTAACTTTGCTTTCTCTGGGGCTTATAACCGTAGCCTTTGTTTACCTCCCCTGCAGAGAAACATTAGCATGCATCTGGAGTTGTGGTTTTGTCCACCCGATGAATGTCCACCATTCACTCTCAGTTTAACTCCTGAGGGAAATATGTGGCTCTTTGGCTGCTAATTGCTTAATTATGTTTACCAGCCAGTTGCTAACTTAGTCCATCTGTAGCTCAGACAGAATGGCTTTTAAAGCTTTTGTGAAGGGTGACTGATAAGTTTGTACACTTAGGTAGAAGGAGATTAGTTTTACAGCTTTTGTTACATATGCAGTTAAACACTTGATGGTGATTTTGCAGAAAGTTGAAGTGATTTAACTATTCTGGTATTTCTTTTATTGAAAATTGTACAGCAGCGCTGCCTGAAAAAAATTAACATCGGCCTTCATGCAGTCATCTCTTTCTGATATATTTAAATTCAGCATCACACCTCTTCACCAAGCAGTACAAAGAGGCACAGTGACTCAAAACAGTGAAGGTGTCATCTTGAAAACTAAAACAGTGAGCTGAAAGATGCTATTAAAGGTGTGGAGCTGATTGGATGAGCACAGTTAGGTGGCAGGTCTCTGTGCATTTGTTACAAGTGACCCCTTTCACAAAGAAACAGTAATTTGATCCATACAGAATGATAATTATATATCCCACACAGATCCTTCATAGGTCACACCGGCCTCTTTGATAGCTAAATTTTATTGCCTACAGACTTCACTGTATCATTATTAAAATTTAATAAGCCACTGGTAAAGAAACTAGAGCCTCCAACAGCTTAAGACAAAAGCAAAACAAAGTAGGTTAAATACTGGAGGTAAATTTGTCATTTGTCCAAAATGCTATCTATCTATCTATCTATCTATCTGACTATCTATCTATCTGACTATCCCTCATGCCTCCTTTCTTCCACCCTCTTTCAGTCTGTCCCCTTTTTCTCTCACAGTCCTTTATTAGGCTGTTCAGGGGAAAACAAATAAAACAAAGCGCTGCATTACAGCTCTCTAATTACTCATTTGAAAGCACAGCCTCTCACAGTTTACAGGCCAAACACAAATAAAATGGAGGGCAGGAAATGTCCCGCATAACATCAGTGCAAACATCTCATCCATCTTGGCCACTGTGAGAAGCCTGAAATACGTTATGTGTGTATTTGTGTGTGTGTGTGTGTTTGTGCTTTATGTGTTTCAGTTTCAGTTTGTCTGTGCCGGAGTGAATATAGTGTTGAATCTGGTGTGTGTCTATTTGTTTGTCTCACATTATGTATCTTATATCGTTTGTGTGTGTGTGTGTGTGTCTGTGTGTGTGTGTGTGTGTGTGTGTGTGTGTGTGTGTGTGTGTGTGT
>JAPZDX010000006.1:19325090-19336585 GCA_029783625.1 Naso annulatus | reverse complement strand
GCTGCTGTCGTACTCCTCTCTGAATTTTGGTGCAAAATGCATTTAGCATAAGTGGCATATTGTATTTTTTTTTTTAGTCTCTTTTTGTCTTATGATGCCTTTCTTTTGAAAGTTTTTGGCTTTTTAAAAAATTATTATTACAAAGATTGTGATTTAATTAACCATCCTAAACCTAGCGTGGCATCGATGTAACACTGAAATTGTAATACAAAGTATTAAGTAACGGTTAAACTGTTTAAGTTACAGAGTAGCTGTAATGGTGCCTGTGCGATGTTCAGGGATGATTTTTAGTTCTTGACAATCAGTGGTGATGTTTGCTTTCTGAGGCGACATTGACCAAAGTGTAAAGACAACACCAAAATTTATATGTTGTCGCATTGTCTTCTAAATAATACCCAGGATAATAAACAAATAAATGGATGGAACTCACTGAGGAAAAGGCGAATTTGCACCAAACTTCACGTGGAGCTTCAAAACACCTGAGTATAACTTTCCACATTAAAAAAAATTAAAAATAAAAAAATAAACAATTTCCCGGTTGACTATGGAGCTATCCAAAAAAAAAGAATTTTTTTTTTCATTGAGGTTTTTTTTGTTTGTTTTTTTTTTTTTTAGGGAAATATGGAATACTCACACAAAGGCAATGCGTGATCATGACTTTACACTGCATTGACATGAAAGAGTAGGTTCCCCTGAATCACTTGATGTATAATACTTGATACTGAGTGAAAGAATAAGCTCAGGATTGAAAAAGATACTAGAACTATGTCCATGCATTTCTTTGTCTATGTAAGTTTAAGATTTAATAATTGGCCAATTCAGGACATAATTTAAAAAGTCTAGAGAATTTCTCTATAGCATTTACGTTTGTGTAGAAAGGAATATGAAATTTTCCTTCAGTATGTAAATGATTGGAAGCTTCAGGTCCCCAACAATAATTTTATGTCCCCAAAATTTTTAGCTATGGAGAGCAAAACATGAAAAATCAGAAATATGAAGCAAAGGTAGCAGCTATATGAGTAGATGGTGTTTAACTTTCAGGGCACTGAGTGTGTTTATGATGCAAGTCCCTCGCCGAACAAGTCTGATCTGAACAAAGCTGAAAGGATGCTCTGGTGTTAAAAGAGTCTCTCCTGAAGCTTTTTAATATGCTGGTCAAATAATAGCTTCCTCATGGACTTTCTCTCTCCTGATGAATTTCAAAATGGACCATTCATTCCACACCACCAGTGCTCTGTTTGTGTATGTGTGTGTTGGTGTGTGCTCATGTATGAATGTGTGTAGTTGTGTGGGCCAAAGCGGGCAGCACATTAAGACAGTGACTGGCAGATCTCATTTGGTGTTTAATTTCACGAGGGTGAGCTCTCTTCTGTGAGGGCCCATTAGCCTCGGGCGAAGTCTCAATGACGCTGGTGGTTCCTTGTTGAGTGACGTTTACATTGAAGGGACTAATGTGATTCTGTGTGTGGAAAGTTGCTGAGAACTGTGCAAATGTTATAATAAGGTACATTTCTGAGGTACTTGTGGATTTCAGTTTTATGCCACTTTGCCACATGTCTAAACCACCTGTCAGGTGCAAAAATAGTACTTACAAATGACTTTGTGTAATGTGAAAGGGCTCAAATATCAACCTATTACACTGTTCTAGCAATGCTATGGAACAATATAGGGCAGTGCTTCCCAAAATAATGGACCCCTGGTGGGTTCTCGAGGTATTGCAGGTGGGCGCAGCATGGGCTATAAATATTTTTTATATTGCATATTTATCCAAACATATTTCTTTGTTCTGGAAAAAGAACTTTCTTTAATGCAACTTTTTTTTCCCTTAGTGGGGACCAAATCAAATTCATAGGATTTCTAAAAACTTGACTCCATATCAATGATGTCAGTGTTGCTCCTTTTTGCTAACGTTTGCAATATAAGTTTAACGTAGAATATGATAACATAACTTAACGCACAGTTTGTTAAGTTGCCCTCAGGTGGCTGTAAAAAATAAATAAATAAATAAAAAAAAAATCAATTAATACTGCTTTAGGTAAAAGTATCTTGAATGCAAGACTTAAATTAAATTAAGCGTTTTAACATGTCTCAAATACATGGGGGCATTTTTTTCCTGGACAATTACTTTTATTACTGTTGAAAATGAGTGAAAATGACTTTTTAAAAAAAGTATTTTCTTAGAATATGTTAAAAGATTTTCTTATTGCAAAGAGAAAAAATAGACATGTCTACATATAACTTAGCCAGAAGGACCAGGTCATCGCAGGTCAAGGTGAAACACAGAACCCTTGTATTACTATTAAATATTCTAGTGAATAGCTGCTGCAGACTTTGAGCACCATTAACACCTCCACTGTTTGAGATGCATGATGTGTTTTTGTGCCCTTGTTTCAGTTCAATTGCAAACTTTATGGCCCCCTGAGGGAAATTTGTTTTCAGACTGGTTCTGCAGTAAAACACACAATAAAGCCACATAATAAAGTATAAAACTCCAATAAAAACAATAAACACATTACCTGAAAGTACACGATATCACAAAGCGAACTGCTGTGTCACACAGTGCAACTATAAACACCAGCATCAGCTGATGAGACCAGACAAGAAGTCAGTGCGTTTATGGAGACCAATAAATATTTCCCATTAGTGCAAAATGTCAAGTTTGTCTGGAGGGTTTTAGGCATAAAGGGGTTGACACTATATCAATATGACACAATGCAAATCCAGCTCAATAAACCTGAAATAAATACTAGTTTTGTATGGTTGAGAGTACAGATTTTTAATTGTGACCCTGTCAGAAAGTGCTGCTAATTTGACACTTTGCTAATAAATGTCACTGCAGTTTTAGTTCATGTGTGTTGCATTACATTTTAATGCAAGGTCATCCTTTTATTGGGGTATTCTGCACCTATAAGCATAAGAGATTTTATTCTGGCTGAAATGAATAGCTGTTTCCAATCAGTCCTTAGCAGAGGTCCTCCACATGTTTCAGTGTTTGATTAATAAATCCCTGATAACCATCTTAACTTATACAATTTACAAAAGGAAGTGGTCGTTAGTTGAAAAGAAAAATGTTTTGATGGAGCTGCTTCAGCTGCTTTTTACTGACGCTTGTGTATTTTTTCCTGAAGGTTTGTGTGTGTCTATGAGAGCATGTGCCACACCAGTGAAACTGATCCTCTGAGTTCATATTTTAAGCTCCCATGCTGCACTCCACCTTTTGTGCCTTCAATAGTCGTCTCTTTGTTGACATCAGAAGATTTTCTGTGTTTTTTGTAATGCAGATAATTACCGCCATTAGTGTTGGCTTTGATGTGTACATAACAGTAATTCGTGTGTTGGTGTGCATGCATGATGAGTGCACAACAGTGTTTAGTATCTGTTTCTATGTGTAACAGTGTGCCTTCATAAACATCAATACAAATTTGTCTCATATTATTGGAGTGAATGAGAAATTGTCATATGCTGTAAACACAGAGTAATTCAGTTTTTGGTGTCATATTTTAGCTTGTCCATTTTTTGCGCCAAGCTGCTTTTGTCATGTCATGTCTGCCAAATAGCAACTGGGAAACAGAAAGATGCTCTTGGAAAACTGTGTTGGAAAGATTTGCTCTCCTATGCCCTGCTCATCCTGCAGACCCTTATGTAATAAACTCGGTACATTACAATGATTAGAGTGGCACAAACCCATATTGAGTTTACTGAACCTGATTTCAGCTTATGTGTTTATCTGCTGTGTTGAGAACACTGACTGAAGTGGGAGACAAAAAAAAGTCATTACAATGCATTTCCATGCAAATAGGATTACTGATTTACAGTCAAAGTTACATAATCATACACAATAACATGACTATGACGTGGTTTGTTTAATTATATTGATAATAGAGCATATAAAGAAGATTAAGAGTCAAATGTATAATGCTCAAGAACAGTATAGATCACTTGCTGTTCCATTCCCCTTAAACCCAGCTTAATTTGAAGAGGACTATAGAGTTGTGTAACATGCTATTTTTCGGAAACAACAGGAGGCACAACAAAGTCTAAGACTCTTTAATCATGTGTTTTTACTTTCCTGCTCAGGTGGACACTCATGGGCAGCCTGGGTGTTTGGGCTGTGGCCGTGGCCGCTCTGCTGGGAACCTCAGGGTGCTGGCTGGCTGAGGCGCATAAGAGCAACAGGCAAGGCAGCTCGGACACAGCCAGACTGACACGCACCTTCTCGCAGGAACCAAACTCCATGGTAAATATCCTGTGCAGTTCTCACACATGCATTCACACCAACACACTCACTTCACTGCTTCCCACTGAGGTTATCACCATCATTCTTTCTTCTTCGGGAGAAGTCAGCTTGTGCATTTTAACCAATTGGTATACAGTTTTATATTATATGTAATCCCTTTAACATAACAAGACAATGTGTTTTTTACATAATCATCTCAAAGCAAACATCCTGAATATTATTTCCAGGTGTAAACAAAGAAGACAGCATTTTATTTTAGTCTCCCAATGCACATTTTTCTAGAGCAATACATCATTAATGATAAGGACAATAATGATGAAATTCACAGGTTCTGTCCATTAGCACACTGTTAATGAATGCAACAAATGTTGGACTTAATTCTCAATTTATGTATTTATACACATGTTCTACCCTGTCATCCAAAGGATGGCGACAAATCACTCTGAAACTGATAATTTATCACTTCAGTGATTTTAAAATTATTATAGTCTCTAAAATTGATATATATCAGGCATTGAATATCTTCCCAGAATGTGAGAATCTGGGCTGAGTTCAAAGTTGAAAACACAAAGCAAAATGTTAATTTAAATGGAAACAACAGCGCACTCAATACCTCCTTGTGTCACAAAAAAGGGCCATACTGTGTGTTGTCATGGAAAAATTCCCAGAGCCTGAGGCCTAGATATGTGTTTAATGATACAAAACATGCTGGATGTCACAGAAAGAGGAGCACACATTTTACCAATGAACCTAGTTAAATAAATCTGGACGTTTTAAATGTTGAAATTGTTTCAATCACACAAGGTCTAAAGAGTTTTTAAATAAAAAATCAGTGCATACAATAAACCAATAGTTAGCATATATTTTCTTGTAAGCACTGTCTTTGCACTATGGTTTAGAACTTTAGTCATAACGTTTGTAAATGGATTTTGTTAAATAAAAAACAAAAACAAAACAAAGGTATGACTTTTAACGTAGCCCTTTTGAAGCTGCAGATCAACCACTGCAGCCTGTCAGGTAGAGAAGCTGTGTTATGATTGGTTAATGGAATTGGGAAAAAAAAAGGAAAAATGCTCATTGGCTTGTTCTGCTGGTGGGCGTGTACGTAGTCCAGTGATTCTAAACGCTATTGGTCGAGCTGTTCGACAATCTCTTAATATGACGTTTTTTTAATTAGCGACGCACGTGCGTAAAACTAACGGTTAACGAGCTAAAAATATTTTACCAGTAACGTTACTGTGGACATTTTTATTCTGGTTAGGCTTCTGGTTAAATCGACATGACTTACGTGACCCGAACTTAAATAACGTTTTTCCGTTAAAATGCGCCAGTCGGTGGACGTTTGTCGACCTACAAATCACCTCACAACCACTACTAGTTTTGAACGGGATGACACCATAGCGGGTAAGTGGTCAATTAACGTTAACGTTTCTGCCATGAAGTGACTTCGACAGTTTTCAAATGTTGTAAATTGTTCAACACTCTTATCATAATGGGTCATAGTTAACGTCACTCAAATTTAGACGTTTTTTTTGATGAGTTATTTTAGGTATTTACTATGTTTTCACTAACTAACCTCTCAACGTTAATTGCTGCGCGATATGCTAACGTTAAGCATAAAGCCAACAAGTGTAACTTCACATTAGGTCAAATTGTCATCGGCCTAGTTCTTAAACGGTCAAATTTTTTCATCTATAGTTGAAAACAGTTTAATTTAAACCCAGCAGGTGTGTGTGGGTGGGGGGGAGATAAAGTTGTTGTTTATGTCTAAGTCATCTTTTTAGTGTCTGTGAAAGCTTGTCAGCCTGACCATCTTTTTTATTTGTTCTTTGCCAGACTAAATTGGTTCAGAACTAGAAGTTTCAAAAACGTAGTTCAGAGTTCTGGTGAGGTGATAGTACAAGAGTCACGTAAAACTTAAATTGGAGCCATGAAAAACGCCATTTCCAAAAGCTCCAGACTGTAACTCTATTGGGTATATTTGAATATTCATGGGAAAAGAGTATCGTAGTGGATGAATACACAAAGAGGTGTAAGCTGTGCGTCTAACATCACCACGCTCTGTTTACTGTCTGCCTAAGTCTGCCTACTGTTATCAGTGCTTAATTTTTAAACCAAGCTTTTGTTTGTTCTTCCGTTAACCACAGTTTCAGATAATTAGTCATATTATAACAGTTTTCAGATAATTGCTCACATATTGCTCATGAATAACTTGCCTGCTTGCATCTATCAGCATGGCACAGGAGACTCATGCACTGAATATTCACGGGGAAAAAGTTACTAGCCCTGCAAGCAAACAGGACTTTGCCGGAAGAATGAACCCTTTAACAAATGTTCTCTGCGTAACAGTAATAGAAAAGCCCTATCAGGTTGGGAAAAAGACGTACACAGAGACAGACACATACCAAACAGACACGCGTTCTTTCTTATTCTTTATTCTTTATTAATTGAAAAAAAAGGACGTCCCCTGAAGTCTGACTCAAGTTGGCAAGTTGGCAACTGGCTGTCAAACATCACTTTGCCCTCGTGGGTTTGTCCTTTGAAATCCCTTGACAGAAAAAACAAATTCCTTGGAATTTCTCGCTCCATCTATATATGCAGAATTGGAACTAAGAAGCTGATGGCACCAGGACTCTAGGTCAGCCCTGGAGTTAAAATCATGGGAATTCGAGAATTCAAATAATCATGCAGGATGCAAGCTCCAAGCCTCTGGGAAAGAATAATTAGTCCCGCATTTTCCCCATTTTTTTTAATCAAAACTCAAAATCCCCCCAAACAATACAAAGCATATGAACAGAGAGAGGAACTGTTGAGTTTCTGAGGGGTTAAACAAACTGAAAAAAAAGGATGTGAGCCAAAAAGTGTCCAGATAAAAGCGATTTGATTCGGACTTTTTAACTTTCCTGGGGGCCATTTTAGGTAACTGCATAGCAACCAAGTTGCCTACAATGTGCGTACAAATCCACAGCGAGTGAGAGCGGTGAGAGCTTTGGTTAAATTGTAGAATACACAGCCATACAGTCACATTAATCTTTGGAGACACAGACAGAAATTTATGAGCACAACATTTCTTCATAAATAACATGAATTCTTTAGGTTTTTACATTCAGACCAAACCAAGGACAGAGTTTATGCTGCTTCATTAATAAGTTTGATTTGTTGCAAAAGACATTTTAGTTCCATGAATTATTGATTAAATGTGTATCTGATTGGTACATTGGAAAAACAGTTTATCGACTTTGAAACTTTATTTTCATTAGCAGCTTTCCATAATTCTAGGGGTTGTACTTTAGAACCTTTCAGCAGAAAACCTTTAATATTGATATGGTAGGAAAAGTGGAAGAGTTTGACATTTAAAATTGACTGGGATCATATTAAATAATCTTACTATGGAGGATGTATAACTATTTGTGTTTTGAACCACAAAAATAACTCACTACTGTGCAGTGCTGTTAAAGCTTAATGCTTCTTTTGCAGAGCACAGACACCAGATGCAGGGAGCAAGCACAAACCCAACAATAGCAAAATTCAACTTTGGTCTGTCATCAGGTTACTTAAAGAATTGACGTTGACGAGCAAAAGCTGACACGACCTGCTGCCAGCGATGTGAGACCCGGTCAGAATGACAAATTGCCACCTGAATGTTTTTATGTTGCTCCTCGCTAATGAGAAAGAGAGTAGAGAGAACAAATTTCATAACATCTTGTTTTGTGTGGGAGCTCAGTATATCTGTGTGTATCCAGATATCAAAACACAGAATCTCCTGCACCTGTATGTACATTTTCACATTTGTACTTGCCATAGTTTGAAAAACACAGGTAACATAACATATGACATATCATTAATGATAATATTCATTTCATTTCTGTAGCCAAATAAAGCATGCCGCTGAAGAAGTATGCATTATAAGCAAGGAACTCAAGTGTACTGTAGTTATTATTGATAAAACTGTTTATACTTGATGCCATAGTTCAAAATAAAATGTGGTCAGACTGCAGACTTCCTGTCTGCACAAGGCAGTAATGTTGAACAATAATATGGTAATTGGTAAAGGGCAAAAAATACCCAGTTCCTTTAACTTCAGTTGTAGCTTTGTTGGACTGAAAAAAGTCTTTTGATCTGAACAGAACAACAAATCAATCTCTCTGTCTGTCTGCTTTTGGTAATCCATCCATGTCTCAGTATTTGCTGTTTCATACCATATACACACCTTAGTATTTCTCTTGGTTGGTTTATGCCTCAATATTTAACTGAGAGATGGTTTGGTGGCAGCTGGGTTGATGTATTCTAGCTGTTGCTGTTGCAGTCATGGTCTGTGATCCTTGTGTTGGTGGTGAAAAGTGTTGCAGCATACTGACAGCCTGTACTAATGAGAATATAGGATTTTATATACCGCATGTTTGACACTGAGGTTGTAATTTGTTTTGGGGTGGCCTCTCCCTTTATGAACAGGAGAAAGAGGGGAGTGGTTTGCAGTTACTACAAATAAAGAGGGTATTGTACTCATTTGGTAAGAAGTTTAGGAGTAATGCATTGAGTGAATAGGGAATAAATGCGGGAACAATGAAAATGAAAAGAATGAGGGCAGGTTATTGTGTTGTATTGAATTTTCAGCTGTGGGGCTACACCCCACTACCTTTGCATTTTGATTATGACTTGTCCTTACACAGCTTTAGTTTTTGTGTCACGGCAGTTCCAGAGGCTTAGTCCACAATTTTCAGGCTGCTTCTGAGAATTGGTATTCAAACCTAAAGAAACCCTCTCAGGCAGACAGAACATATGCGATGCTTACCATTATGTGAAGCAATAATACTCACTATTATTAAAGTGGAGGGTTACACTGTCTGTGCTCAGCAAAACCCTCTGGTACGATCTTTAGCACCTGCTTTCTTCTACTGAGGTAACGACAGTGTTAAAATCTTCATTATTTTTATTTTAAATATTTAATTTGTTTGTTAATTAAGCAGCTTGTTGTTGCACTGATGAATTACATACAAGATAAGAGAGGTACCTTTTTTCTATAGTCATTAGGAACTAACGATTGAATGTAGCTAGATGTGAAAGCACTGACTCTGGTGGTTTTAGCTTTTCTCCCCTCTTCTGTTTTCCTCTCGGTCCTAATCAGGCTATCTTAAAAGGTTAAGGTGTCATTGTGCTCCACATATCAAACCGTAACTGAGGTGGCTGCTAAACAATTATGATGAAACTGCAACACTGTCAGCATGCTGGCAGCTATTTCTAGCAAAGAGTTCTGTTGTTTTGTTGTTTGGAATCAAGAACCTGCATATGCCCACATATAATCTTATGGGTCCTTGGATGAGAATTGCCCTCATAGGATATAAGAGAGTGAGTAAAAGGCAGATTCCACCAGACTTTTTGAAAGACACAGCTTGGCTTTAAATGCCCTGCTGTTCATTGCATTCCCATAAAATGTCACTCTCTGTAGCTGCAAGGTCAGATTCTTGTTTTGTGTGGGTTTTAATGGTATCCATGATGGAGGAATGTCACTCTCAGAGATATGTTTGAACTACTTCAAGAGGCTGTAATGATCTCACTGAGTTTGTACACTTAAACTCTGTTTCTACTACAAAACCCAACAAAGTATAAGCAAAGTGGAAACAGACCATGACATTAACACTATACGCCATTTGCTGAAATGAAATACTTGATAATGCAAGTTTTGCATTGCAAGAAAAATGCAAACTGCATCCTCATCAATTGTGTAATCCATCTTCTATGCCTCGAGTGACATTGCCATAGTTGCCTTCTATTACTACTGAAATGTTAAACACCATAGAACCAGCTAAATCTGAATGCATTAAGAAAAGTGACAAAAAGAACCCAGGAGACTCATGGTAAAGCGAGGACAGTATTTTTAGAATGAGGAATACAGCCTTTCTTTCACCTCTATGCTTGGTTTGATTCTCTAATCAATTGATCAAACAGTGGCACTCGAGATGATGGAAGGCGGTGCTGATGAGCACACTCAATTTTATCCTGCCATCATGAGGAAGCACGTTTGCAATTAAGATGGACAGATGGCAGAAAGAGAGAGAGGGGATAGAGATGTTGAGACAAAGGAGGAGTCAGTGACAGAAAGCACTAAAACTGCCATGTTTTTGGTGAGGCCCCTGGTCTCCTGGGAAGCTAACAGGGCCTCGCAAACACACTGAGCCTCATTACCGTTGACATCTACACTGAGGGACAACAATACAAAAGTCACAACACTTCAGTCGCAGCTATTGGCTTCCTCAGAAGCAGTGTAGCATTGTAAGAGAACATTCGTCCCACATGAAGTAAACAAACAATAGAACTTATCAAACACAATTTACTGGGTCATTTTCTTTAGTGCTTCAGTTATGATGAAAAGGGAGCTGACACCAACCTCCTGAAATTCTTTAAATAGGTCTGTCCTTTAAGTTCTTTGCTAAACTATTAGCAGAGTTTTTCCAATATCCATACCAGTATTGGAAATTGCCTCCGATACCGCTGAAAATGCTGGCATCGGTATTGGCGAGTAAGCCAGTCTATGCACTGAGCCGTTACCATGCGATGTATTTGCCGCTAAACAGTACCCAGCTACTTTTAGTTAGCGTAGTTAGCTCTGACCAATGTTACGTACCTGAAATCAATGCTTCTTTGCCGCTCTAAAACAGTGCACAGCCAGCTGCACTGTGCTGCCAGTGTAAACTACTATTTTTCAGAGCGAAGAAGAGGAACGGAGAAATTTGGTGGAGCTGCCATTTTCCTATATTTAGTTTTTATGTTGCTGCTGCACTACTGTTTTATGGTGTTAAATTAAAATAGTTTTATCGAACTAAATTATGGTTACACCTTATGTTTTGAAGGAAACATTATTTTTATGTGCTGATATTGAATCAGCACTCGCTATCGGCCGTTACACAAGTTTGGGTATCTGAATCAGTATTGGGAGGGAAAAATGCTATAGGAACATCTCTAAGTGTACAACCTCTGGTTAGTGCTGTTCTGCAGCATCTCTTGACCATGTGCTTGCTTGTATCTTTCGACTTTCTATTCATCTGCCTCAAATGCAAAGCACTTCCAAACACTCCTCTCGCTGTTTTACTCACCAACACCGATCGCGGGGGCTCTGTTGTAGTTGTTGTAGTCGTTGTTTTTTTTCCCATATAATTCTTTTTATGTGAAACAGGAGGGTAGAAGACACCGCAGGGCTGTACAGCGTGATATATACGTCGCATGTGCTATGAAATAATCTGTCTGTGCAATGAATGAATTC
>JAPZDX010000006.1:19287234-19305013 GCA_029783625.1 Naso annulatus | reverse complement strand
CCTGTTGACAAATAGCCTAAAAATAACTGTAGATACATGATATTTGGTTCAGTTCCATTCTGATTTACCTTACCAAAACAGTGTAAAAGAGCAGGATGCTATTCAGTGCTAATCAACTAGTCTGAAACTGTCCTGTTTGTGATCTCGAGGATTGCAGGCATGTCAGTCACACTAGCCCAAAATGAAAACATAAAATTCAATAAAGAGAAGTTGGCCAATATTGTCGAAAATATATCACACATTTCTACATGGAAGTCATGAACAAATTTCACTTCACGCTTCATCATCAGAAAAACCCTTCAATATTGTTCTTGTGGAAAAGTTCCAGGCATGTGATGCCTGCAGGTCCGAGTGATATTTTTAGAATAATTTACAGTCACAGTCCATTCATTCCCTGTAAGTGCTGCTCTTAATGGAAAAGATGTTTGATGTAGCAGACATAGTTTAAGCCTTCTTACATCATCTGTTTTGCACACAAAGCCATTAACTGAATTATATGCATGTAGATATAAAAAAAATATCCAATCCTGAGACAAACATGGAACATAAAAACTGATTCAAAAACAATGATTATTCACCATCATATAAACTTACTGCCATAGAATAAATGTGCTACAGTTTTAAGTCTTAACTGCCCATTAATGTATGTTTAAAAAAAAAAAAAAAAATGCAACCACTATCTGAACAGTTAAGATTTAAGAGAAAAACTTCTAAAGGCAGCTGGCAGCCACCAGTCTTGAAAAAAAGAAAGAAAAAAAAAAGAGAAATGCAGCACTTGTAGTATTGCAGGAGCGCCATTAAGTTGAGTGCTCTGTGCACTCTTTTATGTTATTTATGGATCTTTTTTCTATTACTTTCTCATTCAAATCCATTCAACAAAAACAATTTGGAAAAAGCAATTGGATTTTTGGTTCTGCAAACAATTACACATGTAAAATTCCTCAGACTTCCTTTATAGTTAGTGACAAAGGGGAGATAAAGTGACAGTCTTAATGAATACAAAAAAATCTCTGACATCTCAGCTGCTTTCTTAGGGGATAGATATGGTCTCCAGTCATATTCGAGAAATGCGCTTCATATTCAAACAAAAATGGAGCAATTTGTGCAAATAGCATGCGTAATAGTGGGGCAGACTCCCAGGTGCATGAGCGACGGCCAGGTCCTGGAGGAGAGGCACTTCACCCTAAATGCATCAGCAACGAAACCCCAGACCCACAGAAATAGGGCAGTGAATGAATTAGGTTGTCATTGGTTAAGGACATCAGTGAATAGAGTGAGAGGGGGAAGAAATTGCAAGTTGCCACACTAAGCAGGAGCAGCAAGTGTAGTGTGAAATCAGATAGAACTGGCTGTGGCTAGCATGGTTATTTTGACGTGTCAGAGAGAGCTGTCTTTCAGTGCGCCAAGTGATAATTCAGCTGTCATTCTCAGAGCGAGGCGATAAATAACAAATTTCTCAGATGGTGGAAAGAGGGCAGGGATCACAGTAATCAGCCCAACCTTGCTTTCTGATAAGATTAATTAAAGGAAAATTAACGTCAAACTTAGACCTGCAAGCACCTTCTTTGCATCTTTTGCTGTTCATCAAAGCACCAGTGTCTCATTAAAATTCTTATAGATTTGGAGAGGAATGACATTTAGAATAAGTTTTCAAAGGCAGAATAGCTTCAGACGTTGTACTGTGAACTTACTTTTTATGAGGAGTTTTTAATTTCCTGAGTTGAAACTATTCACCCACAACTTTTTTCTGTCTTTATGAGCAAATATATCAGATTTTCAGAGAACTTTAAAATTACACATTCAAAAATTCACTACATACATAGTTTAGACAAATGAATTTCAATGGGTCATATGTAAAAGTCAAGGCTGCTGCTGTTTTGGCGTTTATTTCTTTTACATTCTTCATTCACACAGTAATCCATTTAATGTGAGATGGCTGACTCACCTGCAGAATTCTGAACTGACTTTTACATAATATACATATTTCTAAATTTTGTACATGAGGAAAAGGTACTATTTTCATTTTCTTCCCTGGTCATTGTGCAATTCATCTCCTCTATTTTACCTCAATAATTTAAAGCAATGCTTTAGTCCAGGCGGGTCTAATTGCAGATATTATAAATGGATAATATAATGATCAGCTGTAGGGAAAGAAAGTAATCTACTTAGGCACGGCTTCCCAAACTTTTTTGGCTTAAGACTTAAAAGATAATTTGGTGTTTCCCCAATGTATCAAAAATTTATCATAAATATCCATAAAACCTACATTTGTAAATTTTGACAAAGATTAAGTAAGCCATTAATTTACAGTGTCTATGAAATATATTTGCCCATGTGTAAGTACCTCACAGCAATAATCAGATTTGAGTGTAATGTCAAGTTTTGCAACCCAAAGTTTGGTAATGCTGTACTAAGGGTTTGTACCCACACAAGTCAACCCACATTGCAGTACAGTAAACGACACATAAAAAATATTACACAAGCATTTATTATTCTGGAGTCTTGACCTTAATCACAGTTTACCGTCTTTTTGAGATGCCATGAATGATAGCAGATACATTCACAGTAGCACCAGAAACTATAGGCAATCAACCTTTTGCATTGTTCTCTGTAGCTCATCACTCAGTCTCATCTCCTCTCTCCATCTGCCATTGTTCCCTCATTGTTTTCTGTTTTTTCTTTTGTGATCAGTCTGTCTCTCTTCCTATTTTAACTCCTAAGCTTTTTTGTTATGTTTAGGTACTAAAGTTTCATCTATATGCAGCCATTTGTGTACAATAAGTGTAAAATAAGATTTTTTTTTTTTTGTAATATCAGTCCACTAAATCATTTATGGAATGCTTGGACTACAGTATATAATCGAAAGTATCTTTGTTTAGATTGGTTGACCTGTGTGTTTACCAAGAGAGAGAGGTGGATTCTGCACACTTCTGCTCCATTTTCTTTGTCCAAATAATTTTGAAGGGAAAGTTGAAAATCTAACATTAAATCAAAGCCTTCTCAACAAATAAGTGGCTAGTATATAAGAGATTGACCTAAGCAGTGTGACAGTCATAGTAAAAAATCCACAAAAAAAACTAAACATTTTCCATTGTATTACTAAGGAAGATGTCAAAGTTTTAGACACATTCACAATCCAGTAAACAAAGAAAACCACCATTAGGCATATCAAATTTTTCAAATCTAAGTTATTACCTATACCTTTGCCTTTCTTGTTTTCTGGAGACTTTCCCCCAATTTTTGTCTCTTTTCTGTGCCTGAATCAGGCTAATCTGTTCAGTGGCACATATTTCAGTCTGATCCCATTAAGAGATTTTAAGTCCGTTTTAAATATTTATACGTCTGTCTGAATAGGTTTAGGATTGTAGTCATACAGTCTTTGTCTTTGTGGAAGATGTAATTATTCTTGCATGGAAATGTTAGTTGTGTGAGTGTGTGTGTGTGTGTTTGTGTTTGTATGTATGTGTGTACATGTATAGAGATAGGTGGTTGAACTGATGAAAAATATATGAATCTCTTAAGTCCTCCCCCGAGAGATGCTGAGCTGTATCAAGAATGATGTCAACAGACGGCCGGCCTACGGATGAAAGATTAGGATGGGAAACCTTAACCACATAGTGTGTGTTACATATTTCATTATCTTGCAGTCTGTATTTTTTCTTGCGTCCTTAATGTGCATTAACCTAAATAAACCCTCTCACACTTTAGCTCGTGCTGCCATAGTGCATTTTCCAGGTGGCAAAGCATTTTTTATTTTTTATTTATTTCCACATTTAAAAAACAAAAATATACAACGCATAATAAGGAAGAATGTGATGGAGGATTGCCCCGAACCCTCCAGCGGCTTGAAAAGTGTTATTCTCCAGGCAGTGATTACAAGGAATATGAGCAGTTATAATAATCCATTAAATTTATAACATATTAAAAGACAGACATTACTTGACAATAAGTCTTCCCATAAACACTCATCTGTTTCATAAGTACGATAAATCAGTCAGGATCACATTAACACAATAATTAAAGGAGTATGCACAAACACTGTTATTCACAATCTAAGAACCTTCTGTCATGTGATGTGATTTAAAGATCATATAAGACAAGAAAGCTAAAAGACACAAAAGGAAAACAAGCAATATTCATAAAAAGCCTAAAGTCATGAGGGTGAGAGAAGACATAGACAGGACCCAGTTTGTATTGGCAAACCATAGGGAAAGCATCGACTAGACAGAAACAGTGATTATAGGGCTTTTTTGAATTGTTGTAAAGACAAATTTAAAAAATATGTCCACAGCAAATTCCAAATTTTGGACCCTTTTCTGAGGCCATAAATGACTGTCATCGTTAAATTAAAAAACAGAAGACTTTTTGTAGTCCCACTGAAAAGCTGAAACCTCAGAAGGCTGTTGATAATTACTGAAAATATGCAATCTAATCATGTCTTTCAATTTTAAGGTCTATTAGGTCACTCGCTCACAAAGTAAATAGCTGTGTCAATAAGCTAGTTATATAGGCTGCTAACTGTCTAATTTTTTTCTCTGGTTTGAAGAATAGTTCTTATGTGATGTGTAGCTAATGCTCATGATTTTAAGTCAATTCAAAGATTACAAAAAATGAGATTTATATCTTATTTATAACATTTTTATATATATTTAATTGCTACGTTGGCAGAAAGGAAATGGTATGTGTCCAGTGTGGTGACATCATCACTACATCTTCTGCCTTTTTGTTGAGTAACACAACTAATTTATGACGAATGCAAATCAGCCACAGATGTTAGAGCCCAGAACTTCAGCATTAGCAAATAAAGTGAGCTAACGTTGTACACTGCCCCACTAAGCAAATCTTCCAGCAAACTTTGAGAAAATAACTTGGCACTTTTAACTTTATAAAAACTGCTGCAGCATCACAATATAGATAATGAGAAATCACCCTAGTTCCAGTTCTACAACAGGAAGTATATTGTCCACAGCTGGAGACTTAATGTTAAATATTAAAACTACCCTCTGTTTTTATATGCAATGAAAGTGCTGCATCCACTAATTTATTTTCACTTTTAAAAGAAGTTATTTTCAGCCTCACCTTAATTTTTGGCTGTTTAATTGATTGAGAAATTGTGTTTTGGTAAACATCTTAAATATATGCAAACTAAAGTGGCAGTGGGATATTGTTGGTCGTGACAATGGCATGAACTGGATAATGTTCAGATGGGACACTGGTGCAAGAGTTTGAGGTACAAGTACAAGAAAAAAAAATATAATGGTTCTCAGTTAATGTCGCATCTCAGCGTTATATATGGTGAGTCTATTTGATTCATTATCCTCATTCAATTAAGGCTTTTGGATAATGAGCTTTCACTTTACTGGTCATTGTGATTTAATTCTTCATTACAGAGGAAAGAGTAGATAACTGCAGATAACTGTAGCTGACTGGAGATGTTTATTTCATCACAGCATCAGTATCCTGCTCCAGGATACTTTGGCAGTGATGGTGTGTTCACGGACATGTCACACCCTCCGGTCAGCGCAGAGTGTGACTTTTTGGCGGTTGTCCAGCCTTTGTAGTGCCCGTCCCTCTTGCAGCAAGTTAACAGTTGTGTACATTGCTGGTTTTTGACATGCAGTGATCATCGCATGCTGTTGTTGCAGACTGATAAAAACCCTTCAGTTGAAGAAGAGCATAGTTTCTGCAGGCTAGTCTCCACTCAAACAGAGTGTGACAGAGAGTAAAATGACTTAATGATTCCCCCCTTTTTCCTGCGTTGGGAAGACACGTTAAATTTTGACCTCAATTAAATCAGGGAGCCAAAATGCATTTGAAGTAATTTATTTGCACCAGTCTGAACTTGTATCAACTTGAAGCAATAACATCGGCTCTTTGGAAAATAGAAGCTCTTTTGCGCGTGGATGAGGCTAATTAACGCCTGCTGTGTTCTCATCAGTCTCCGTACCCATTTATTTGGCATATTAGGGAAAATGCTGTGAGAAATATAATTACATTCATGTATCATTGATAGCATATCTCAGTGTTATTTAGATGGGGAACCGAGAATTATGGGCCTGTGCCCCACTGTGTGCTTCGTATAAAGATTTCACATTACTTACACACATAATCGTTTAATAAAGTTACGTATACTTTAAATATTTGCCAAGAGCAGGAAGATAGCGATGTCATAAGCCGTGGAGGATAATGTAAAAACATTTGTCATGTTCCCATATTTGTATTTAAGAGAATGAAAACCTTGTTTTAGTCTGGAAAGAACATTCTTATCAAGAATTATGGAATATGTCTGCGTCCAGATATATGCTGACTTAATGCTTTGTATTCATAAGGCTTTTTGGCTAGTATCAGTTTTTCATAGATTTACAAATCGCTCTGCAGGCAGTACCCTGTGATCATTAGTATGGAATAGAGTCCATCTACTCATGTCTGCTGTCTCTCTTTTCATGGTTGTTGAATGGAATGCCAATGAAGACACACTTTGTAAAATATTTCTGATTTCTTTTTGTGTACACATTTTTAAGTCAAGACTTTTTTAAGGACTATCTAATTTAAATTATTACAAACAAACCCTACTTTTGTATAAAACTTAAGTATAAGATTGTTTTCACACTGAGCAAAATTTGTATTTGAAAACGTAACACAACCTAGCACTGACTTGAAATATGGCTGTTTTGTTTGTTGTATAAACTATGTATGCCAACATGTTTCATGGTCTGTGTTCTTCACATCAAGTATGAGGAGGTGCAGGGTGACTTAAAAACAGGCTTAAGGGAAACAACAAAAAGACAATTGGAGGTTCCTTGCTTGCAAAAATAAAACTATTTATAAAAAGTGCTTCATTGCTGCTGGAGGATTAATGAAAAGAAGAGCACTGAACCTGGAACGCTTTGCTTACTTATGATGCATGCCTGCATGTTTTCTTACAGCCACTTTGATGTTTGTTTTTCTGCTCTGTGTGCGCTTTTGTTTGTGTATGTGCCTCAGAAACTTCAATAAATATTTTTACTTTACCTTTTCATGGAGCTTCAGTTGTGCCTGACATGACTGAAGGTATGCAGACACCTGAACATTCCACATCTTGCTGAACAGTTAATGAATTCTGCCTTCAGTTTAATGTCTGCCACAGTTCTTGGAAACCAGGATGCTGGAATTTTCTCTAATACAGCCACAGGAGATGTAGTGAAGTTGGGCACTGATGTTGCATGAGGCCTGGCTCACAGTCACTGTTCTAATTCATGCCAAAGGTGTTGGATGAGGTTGAGGTCAGGGCTCTTTTCCAAATCAATTCCTGTTCATCCATACCAAACTAAACTATTCCTGGTGAAATGCAGTACTTCACCGCCATGTTAACATGAATTCCCTTCCCTAAAAAATGCCTCAGAAGCAAAAGCACATTTCAAATTTGCCTCTATCTGAATAAAGTTTGTATATATCTTGTCTATAATTTTGTAGAACAGTATGCTGATCACCTAGATCAAACATACGTCAAAGTATGATGACTGGAGTAAAAAATGCTCAAAATTGAACAACTGGCACTAACAGAATGCTATCTTGGAATTTTTGTTTTTCACAGTTATGCATTGCTAAAGTGTAAGCACCTGAAAAACTGTTTCTTCATTCAGTGACAGTTGTTGGTGGCCTGGCTGGGGATGTGTAGAGGGAACAGCTTACTGCTGGCCTCAGCTCTATCGTCAAGCTGTATCGATCTCTATTGGATTTGGTCCACAACATACTCTCACCTAACTCAGAGGTTAACCCCCAAAGGCACCCTAAAGACACTCTGAAGTTCATAGTGTCTCTGCCAGGCAGGGAAAATAAATGACGTATTGCTTATTTACTGCCCGAAGGTAACTTCAGCCCAGCTAAGTCATGGCGCAGCACTTCCTGAGTACTGTACTAACTCTTGTTTTTTCCATTTCTCTTCATGAGACTTCCATGGAGGGTTTAGAGATAATAAAAACCCATAAAAAGAGCTAAAATAATGTAATTTTTTAAAGTTCGAGAAAAAGCAACCAAAACAAAGCAAGTAGAATACAATAATATTCCTGTAACAGACATTGGCTGTGCGATTGGCTCTTTCATTCTGATGTGAGTCAGGCACAACATTGTTAGCTGCAGCACTCTTATCATTATACAGGGCTCCCATAAAAATTTTTCGTTTTTTAGTGCCTTTCTTTGACACAAAACCAAATATAAGGGATCTTTAAATAAAATGTGCATGTGGTTAAAGGAGAAATGTGCAACCTATGGAGAGAGTTTATGGTTAAAACGTAAAGAAATGAACCAACATTGTAAACACAAGTTGAAACAGTAAAATCTCCGATGTTGTGTCAAAAACCTCTATTGAGGTGCAGAGATATCTGCTCAAGTTAGCATGGTAACTTGCTAGCCCGAGCCCACCCTGTCTTGAGCTTATTTGTCTTGTTAATCCATTGTAAAACACTTCATCAGCACGAGTGTAACAAAAAAACAAAACCTCACTAAAACCATAGGTTTGTTTTTTCACATTTCCAACAGTCACCAGCTCTGTTTCTGAAGAAATAAATCTCACTGAGTTAGTTTGTCAAACTGTCAAATACTGCTGTTGGTTTTGGCCTAAAAGATCTCACATGGGTTGAGCTTTAATGTTTGTGTATTTCTGTGTAATCTGATGCAATTTGACATCAAAACTTCTGAGGTTATATCTCACATTGCCTCTCAGTCAATTATTGTGAACTTTTGTTGTAGTATTGATCGAAAGCCATGCTGTGAATTGAGCAAACACATCTCTTTCTTCTCCTTTTCATCCCCTTTGTTGAGAATAATGCGCTTAGTTAGGTAATGAGACAGCATTACATGAATATTTCTTTATTTTCTACTTTGCTACTTTCTTCTAACTAACATGACATGAGCAGAGATTAGTTTAGGCTTTGACATACACAGATACACAAACAGTGCAACATGCAGTGAAGCTGCAGATCAAGACTGAACAGCAGTTTGGAATATTTCTTGTGGTCCAAAGGTGAGATTGACATCCACAGAAGGGGGGAGGCAGAAATGCGGGTGGAGCTCAGTCTCCCCACTGATGCAGAGGCTGAAGCCAGATATACAGCAGGGTTTTTCGCTGGACTCTTGCAGAGGCATGCTTACCTTTAGGACCCAGCAGTGTGGCAAGGTCCTGCTGCGCCATGCTAAGCCCTGCTGGGTAGGGCAGGGTAGGTGTCTATGCAGATGGACTTTGTTCACACTGGGAGATGAGTCTGAGCCGAGGCACTGCTTTGGAGCTACAGTTAATGGAATCATACACAGCACAGAAAAAGATGCACAACACTTGCTGAATGTTTGTGGTAGCATGCTCATGCTGCGCCCATGTGATGTGTGTGTTGAAGGACAAAGCTTCACTGATAAACATGAACACACAGTGTATGTTTGCGCATAGGCACACCGTGCCCCTGGCTTTCTCACCACTCTCATTGATCAGCCTAGCGAGGGCTCTGCTTCACAGCCAAATCATCAATGTTAATTTAGCTTTTGAGTATGTTAAGCTTAACACCCTGCCAGTGTTTATATCATTCCACATCTGTCAGAGCTATTGAAATGTTTTTTGAAGTTTTAAAGTTAAAAAACATTTGCCTCTAAACCATATGTGCTTCGTGACTTGGGGGGGGAAAAAAAAACTTTCCACTTGACTCCGGTCAGCTAAAAGTGTTTGTGACATTAACACTTACTAGTGGAAAATACAGTTTTTACGGAATCAGAGATGGTTGAGAGGCTTGCAGAGCACACCTGACCAAACCAGGCCAGCTATCATCTCCCTCCCATCCCTCCCTGTATATGCATGGCTGGATTCCAATCACGGATGAATATGGAGCTCAGCTAAAGTTGATGGATGCCATTTGTCTTGGCAAGCAATCATACCTGCACCAGTATTTTTGGTCCCTTTTTATTCTCTCTCTCTCCCTCCCTCTCAAGAGAGAAGTCAGTTAGTGTGATAAGTGATATTTATAGCAGTGATGGCAGCTTGGGAAAGCATGCACAGCATAGCAAGGCAGGGACATAACAGGAGAGTGGACAATTCAAAGGCATCGGGGAATTGGGGCTTTGTTTTCATTAATTGCGTTCGTCGTCACTGTCTCTCTCTCTTGTGCAAACTACTCTCCTCAGTTGTGGCTTGAAGGACAAATATGTGGATGACTGCTGTTGCCATTTTTCTCTGAAGCATCCTATCATTTGAAAATAAGTGTTTTCCAACTAATATATATGGTATGTTATCAGTATGAAATCTTTTTTAAGAAGGACAATATTTTTAAGGTCAAGGGAGGTGAAAGCCATCTCAGCACCTTGATTTCAGTGAGCAACTGATTTGACCTGTAATCAGAAGCAATCATAAGTCTTGATTGAAGATGAAGATGAGAGCTTACCTGTAATGATGGTCAGATTTTGACGACAGTAGTTCTAATAATGATAACGGCTGGTGTTCCTGTCATGCTGTAGCACCTTTAACTCACCTTTGATCACCTGAAATACCTGGAGGCACCAAAGGGCAGTAAACGTTTTCACTTGTTTCAGTGCAGCTGATTCAACTAGATGCCAAAGACAATGAGGGCTTTTCATGTTGGAATTATATCAAGTGCTGGGGTCAAATTGAAAAAATAAAGAAATTGAGTGATTCTGTGTGAACTCATTGTGATTTATTAGGGGGACTCTGTTACTCTAGAAGTTGACCTCAGGTTATAATAGTTCAAAGATACTAGGCTGTATTTTGAACTACCGAGGGACTATGTGCATTTCAAATAGTGCTATATAGTATTCTAGTGGTCTCTAACTCTGTCAATGATTTAGCTTAATAATGTTGGCAATGTTTGGCTTCACTGGTGCCTGACAGTGGCCCGTTTCCCATTTATAATCAATTTCACTGCTGATCCTATTTGTATTTCCAGCTCTTCTCTATCTGCTTACATGGCATTACTTTTGCTGGGTTTCATTATCAGGTGTGCAGCTGGCCATGGCAGGGAATGAGAACAAAAGGCTTGGAAGAACACTTGAAATGAAAACTTGAAGCACTCATTTTATTATAATGCCCATGCCTAGCCTCACTGAGTATGGATTACTAGAAAGATTGCCTTTTCCTGCTTGTATGTTAGATTCGCAAAAAAACAAGCAGGGAGAAATTAGAACATGTGTTTTTGACATTCTTTATATTTTGTTTTTTTTAATGACCAGGGAAAGTAAAAGCAGAAAGATGGGAAAAAAACAATGTCATGAAAAGTGAACTACAGTATAAAGCACATTTAGACAGCACATGGTACTAAAATCCAGTGTTTTCATGTTAGAGTCTGCATGATACCTAATGATAAACTACCACTAAAGTAAAGAAACTATGATGATGAAAATGAGCTGCATGCGAGGTTGACAGTGAAAATCTGTCTCTGATCACAGACTCATGGACAGCAATTACAACTGAATTGTATTTAACAGTCAACAGTCATGGGTTGCGTAGTTTGACAATTAAAAACAAAATCCTCAATGTCTTATCACTTCGAGGTATATCATACCCCTTCAATGCAGTCTGCTTGTCTGCTGACCATCCCTGTCTTCAATATTTTCCCAAAACTCATATGTATATGAAATATGCCTAAATAGTACGTTGTCGTACTTGTGGTTTAAAATTGATGTTTGAAATGAGAATTTTCTTTCCATGTGACATTAAATTCATTTAAGAAAAATATGAAGACATTGTAATAGAAAAATAAGATGTATTTTTTCCATTGCCAGACCTTTTTTGTATGACAAAAGAGAGGCTAGGATCTAGATTTTCAAGGATTGTAACTCAAACCATCAAAATATCAGGATAAAACCATAAAACTTTAAGGAAAAAAAAGATTTCAAAGTGCTATTGCATGTGGCATTTTCACCGTGACAATATACTTTTGTCTATTTCATCATCATTCAAGACCAGATTGCTGGAAAGATTGGTGGGTTTTTAAGGTAAATTAGGTGGTCTTGGATGGGAAAGAGAAGTCAGCACTGTGAGGCTTCACTCAGGGGAAAAGTCTGGAGGGTGATAACATCGGCTTTTATCACTAGTTGTACGGATGACTGCATCCTGTATTGTTCAGGGACAGGCAGACCCATCTATCTCCATTGGCTTTCATACAGTAGGTGACTGTATGAATCAAGGAAAGAGTATCAGCATGAAATGTCAGGGTGATTTGGTTGGCCATTTATCTTTTTGAGAATTGCTGCTGTTATTGTACTTTCTTTCTTGCAATGGGCCATTCTCTCCAGTGTAACTGTTAAAATGCCACAGGTACAGTATTTTTTGCTACTGAGAGAAAAATTGTGTTACTGGTGAAAAAACTTGGCAACAAAAAGAACAAAGAGCTCTGTTAAAAAAGGTGATTTCTTGTGGTTTCTTTTGGAATAGTATGCGATACTGCACTACTTCAGGTTTTTACTTTTTTGCATTTTTAGGGGGGTTGGGGACAGTGAGGTAATGAAGTGTAGGTCCATGTATTTGACAAAGAAAAACCAGAAAGAAAAACATTACCATTTCAAATAGCCTTTGTGGCCATTTTAATGTACTTTACAATTTATGAGGTGAAGAAGGCGAGGTGCCCTTGAATGTACTGCTACTGTGTGCATTACAATCCAAAGTGATGTAGATTTCAGCATTTACATGATGCACTCAATGCACCATGAAGTCTTCTCTTCCCTTGTGTAAGATACTAATTTCAGTCACAGACAGCATGGGACTGAAGCACTGCGTCTTTTAATGACCACAACACAGGATGTGATCAAAAGCTATTGGAAATTTACCTACGAAACGGAAAAGTCTGCCACATTTGAGACTCGACAAGTAGGGCTGGGCTATATATCACTATAGTGATGTATCATGATATGAGACAAGATATCGTGACAGATTTTGGATATAGTTATATCATGATATGGCGTAACTGTTGTCTTTTCCCGGTTGAAGAGGCTTCATTATAGTAAAGTGATGTGATTTTCTGAACTTACCAGGCTGTTCTTGTTGTTCTTGTATTGACCCTTTTCCACATTACTGATTATTATTTGTCAAAAAATGTCACTGGGTTCATATTTTGTGAAATTACCAATAATCATTCTTACAGTACTGTCTCAGTATCGAGGTATTGGTCAAAAATATTGTGACATTTACTCATTTTATCATCTTAGCCACTCTCACCCCTTAGAATGCACAACAAATTGTCAGTCACAACCTACATGATCAATAATTATCAATATCGACAATATGAAAATGCAATATCATGATAGTTTTTTCAAATGTATCTCCCAGGCCTATCAAAAAGTCTTCATTTTGATCCCTGTGTCAGCCATCCGAGACTAAAAGATCAATCACTGTATTTAGTGAATTGATACCCATTCATTCGAAAGCAGACTGATCTGAATCAGAAAATCTGGACTGGATTTGACCGACTGAGTGACAGACTAAGTGAGGTATTGCTTAAACGTAAGTGGAGTTGTAAGCGGGAAACAAATCGGAATCTGCAAAAATCAGAATCAACAGGTTTGGCTTTTTACAAAATTGGCAACTTGGATCGGCCAGGAAAATTGCAATAGGTGCACCCCTTGTCATGTGTCTAATTACCACCTGGTAACCCCACATTATAATTACTGAAACTGAACCTTATGAAACATAGAAGGTGTAACAATGAGAGTAATGGGTAAAAGGTATTTTTTCAATCGCTGCTTCTGTGGAGTGAAACATTTATTAAAGTTCTTTTTTTTTTTGCTTTCTGTTAATCTCAAAAATGAGAGGACCCAAATGCAGATTCAGGGAAAAATTTAGAAAGGTTTACTGGACAGACTTTGTGGATGAATGATGGCAGAAGAGGAATGGTATAATGGAAGCACAAGAGAGTAAGAAGGCAGGCAGGGGTTTAGTGGAGAGCCTGGCCAGAGGCTGAAGGTGATTATGGCTGGCATGTAGATGGCTGGCAGGGGGAATCATAGATACAAGGAGAACAAAGGTTAGCACAAAGAAAACCACAAGGAACAGAGCTTAAGCTAAAATTGGGTTAATCACAAAGCTGCTTTAGTGGGTCAAGGAACATTCTGGAAAAGACTGTGAGAAAAGCCAAAACAAGGTTTGCTTACTGGAAATATACTGGATCAAAAATATGGTGTTGAAAAAGTTAATCTTCAAAAATTCAGTGGGAGGAAATAGAGCTAACAATAACCTACAATTTCGGAGCGTTATTTAAGCCCCATTAATGTAGGCACAAAATGTAAAACACATTTATAGCAGCACTGTGGATATCCGTCCTTGCCATGAGAAGAAAAGTTGTCTTCCATCTTTCCTTCCAACCTTGAGGTTATACAACATGCCAGTGATTGGTAACAGTGACTTGGAAGCAATTTCCTCTGCGAGTGAGATCCTTGACTGGCTGAAATTTCCCGTGCCGTCTGTTAACACCAAGCCTGTGTGGACACATGCATGCATGGAAGCACCTCGGCATCAATCACAATCCAGCCAGAGTTTTTAATAGGAAAGAGAAGAGCATAATAAATAACACAAGTCAAGCATTCACTGTTACTAATGATCTTTAGATTAGCCATTATGAGGAGAAAAAGTGCTGTGAGTCACTTAATTATTCTCCATGGATGCCTGGGCCATTGTATCACAAAATACAAATCAGCCAGCAAAAGAAATTCTACTTTTGGAGAGGAGAAGTTATGAATACTGTGTTTGTGTACTGCATATTCTGTAATGAAGCATTCCAGTTATAATGTTACTGTGTGCCTGTGGCTTTGCAGGTTGATATGAAGCTACAGGGAATTATGTATGTGTAGGTGTCTTGATGCTATTTGGTTATGAAATTTTGTGTGCTTTGTTTATATGCTGGAAAGGTTTCTGTAATACTGAAGACAGACCTATGTTGTTACTGTATCTGCTGTATGTGGTGTCTATAAATTTTAGAATGTTGTAAGCCGGTCCTGTATTCTAAATTTCGACGATACTGTGCTTGTGTGTAGTTTTGCTGATTGAGAGATTTATGCACTGTGGATTTGCTTAGCAATCTGTGAATATTTTAAATAGTAAGTGTACTAATCACGTTGATAATTCAAACTGTGTCTGTGTGTGTGTGTGTGTGTGTGGTTCCAGGGGAAGGCTGTATCCTGTGTTTTCACGGTTTACCACTGTTTGCTTTGTCTGTCAAAGCCCTTTTAAACTTGTTTTTAAAGGCGATATATAAATAAAGTTATTATTCTTGTTCTTATTCCCATTAATAACTTTTTAATTTTTAATTTTTTTTAAAAATAGAACTCTGAATTGCTATGCTTCAATCTGGTGTTTTGCTTGTTGGGACTAATTTCCTGCAGAAAAACAACCCACCAGTCGGAGCTTTGTCAGACAGATTATGAATGACAATGTCGTAAAATGCAAAAGCATGACACAGTAGACAGCGACAAGTGCATGCATGCAATGTGTCTGCTTCAGCAGTACACAAGCATCACCATGCCAGTCTCAGCTGCCCTTGTCTGTCTTTGCTGAAGTATGATCAAAGCTTTAGTGTCTTATTGTTATATAGTGACAAAAGCTAAGCCCCTAGCGTATATGATACCAAATACCATACGTAGACATCGGTCTGAGATTAGGTAGGTGGGTTGATTGTGGGGTGTTTCTGATTTTATTCTCCCTGTGCCAGAATTGTTGCACAGACTGCAAGAGGGTGAATAAAACTGTCACTGTTGTTTAACAGCTATCATTCTTTTATCTCCTAATTCCAAATGAGTGTCATGTCACTTTGATTTCATTTAAAGCACTGAATCATTTCTCAACTCTGTGAGCTATCTCCCTGTCATACTGTTAGTGTTGTCAACTGATGACAACGAAGGAGGTAACAGTTTATGTCTTAATGCATGAGCATATTCCAGCATATTCCACTGAATGGAGAAAGCAGTAACACATGGAGAGAAAAAGATGCACAAAAGCACAACAGGCAAAGTGTCAAACTGTATAAAGTGAGAATGGGAAAGAGGAGATTCTAGACACTGTGAGGAGGAGGAGGTAGAGAACAGGAACACTTTTTAAAGTGTCATGTGATCTTGTTGTTTACTGCTGTAATGCATTTTATTTCCTCCCACCACTGTCCTGTGCCTCAAATTAAACACTTTTCTAAATTGGTGTCTTCATACTGTCTTCTAACTCACTTTACATTGTTATCCCAAATTTCTTTCGTGGACCCTTTTAACCCCCCAAACAGCAATAAAAACATCAACCTATAAAAAGAACAAGGCATATTAGATGAAAGAGCTGAACAAAATTAAAGGAGAAAGGTGAATCTATTTGCTGCTGTCAGTTTTATAGCTAGTGCTGGCTACAAAGTTGCACTGATGAATATTAATAAATTAGCACTTATCAGAACAAATTTGTCAGCAAAAAAAAAAAAAAGCCCAAACACTTGAGGTGACTTCAAGCTGCAAAAAACTTTTCGTCATCATCAAAGTGTTTATTTAGTTTGAAGACCGTTAATGTTCAAAGCATTTAGATGGCAATAGAAACAAATATTTTAACAAATGCAGAAGGCTTTCACTGCATACAGAGTAGAGCAATATCATGGTTTATTTCCTAAACCAAGATTAAATTTATTTATATTTTGGCCATTTTGAGAAGAAGAAATTGTGCTTTTCTTTAGTCACAGTAGTTCTCTTTAGGCCCAGTGTCAGGGACTGGGGGACTTGTGCATGAGCTTAATTGTTTCCTAAAGTTTTTATCTTCGTCCTCTTTTGTACTGACCCGTAAACACCACCCTTTTCATGCTGTAAAAGCTTCATTATTTGAAGCAGTTTAAAAAACAAAAATCATTTTAGATTATGCAACATCAGTCTTCGTATTATGATTCTAACAAACACTCTTGACCTTGAATGGTGTCCTCCATTGCATCAGTCTGAACACACTAAGAGTGAATTCAGAAATTACTGCATTGTTTTGAATAGATGCTTTGTTAGTTTAATCAATTCAGTTGATTTGATTGTTTAAAAAATAGAACACTGTGTTCAGCATTCTTCTTCACACTGATCCCCACCATCATGTTCATAATTCAATTAAAGTTATTTGGGTTGACACAATACAACCATTGAGATCATTTCCATTGTGGTCCATAATTAACATCCCTATCTCCTGCCTCGTCTGTTCAAAGAGAGCTAAGGGCAAAAGAAGGCCATGGGAACTCCATAAAAATGCAAATCTCTGTCACCTGTTAATGCAAATCACCACAGAGGTCAACTTACATCCAGCTTGATTCAAACTTCCTCATTCCAGATCAGCTATTTTGTTAATTTTATTTGCTTGCAGTAATGTAACACAGTAGATAAACCCTAAAAATTTTATTTTCACGTTACTCCAATATATTGGATAAAAGTGTGAATGTCACCAAAGATGGAGAATGTGTTGGCATGTGACAGCCTTACAGTAATGTTACAACAGCAACAAGTTTTCTTAAACAAGACAGCAAAGTCACTGAGAATGATCAAAAAACATCAGTCACATAACACGTTTAAATTTGGCTACATTGGATATATTTACTGAACTTGTTTGTTTGAACCTTTTTAAGTGTCAGTGTTAAGGCCCTTTCACACCGGGGACTTGACGAATAAACGACACGAATTTGCGAAATATTCAGCGGTGAATATTTCGCATCAAAACCATTCACACGGGCAGCGACGCGAATGTGCGACAGAAGCGACAATTATAAACCAAAGTTTCGCTTTGCGACGGGTGGTTCTTCGCCTCCACGTCGTCGTGTCTCAAATC
>JAPZDX010000006.1:19268446-19281146 GCA_029783625.1 Naso annulatus | reverse complement strand
GATAATAGTCAAATAAAGAAATAATTTTAGAGAAGATACATAGATTTTTTTTCTCCTTATGCACAAAATGCATACCGAAACCATGACCCAGGAACCGAGGTTTGTATTGAACCATGGGCTGACTGTATTGTGGCATCCCTAATTAATACAGGATACAAAAAAAGCAACTTATGGCTTAAATTGGAGTAATGTGGATGTGGTCTTTGTCTTACTCTCCCACTGCTTTGTAATTCTCATTTGCCCCCCCCCCCAGTTTTTTTCTTGTCTGTCTCACTACTCACACCTATGTAACTCCTCTTACAACCTTGCTTTTAAAGCTAAATTTGTCTTATTCTTACAAGACTCATATTTTAAAGATATTTATAGTGTTGAAGCCATCATACCTAATTAATATTGTTTATTTGACATTACAGCCAATTATTTTTGCTAGAGGGCAAGATTTGGCCCAACTGCGGCTATTTGCCTGAAACTGTGGTATATTATATTATATGATATTATATTACATAAAGTTTAGATTAATGCTCCAAATATTTCTGCACTTTGAGTAAACTTTTAGATTCAGAACTTAGAAGTAAGCACTTCATTCCTAAGCCATTAAAATTAATTTGCATACAAATAGGTTTGTGTGAGATGAAAACCGAGGTGTGAGGACTTGCAGAGGTGTAAATGTAGCATTTAGATAATGAAATATAAAGATGCCTATGAAAGGTGACAACTGTAGAACACTTAAGAGTCAGATAGCAAAGTTAAAAAATATACATAAAAGTAGTCTGCATCTCAACACAGAAGTCAATACTTATCAAAATATATAATGTATACCTATACTCCAGTGAACTTTTTAGTGTATTAAGAACCTAAATATGCAAGAGTCATAGACAAGACACACGTCAATGGCTTTACTTTTGGGAAAATAAAGAAAAAAAAGAGACCAAAGCTTAACCCAACTTTATTAAAGCACCAGAGATTTGGCACACTGGCTCAAATTCATCGAGGTCAAGAGGTCACTTAATTTTTCTGTCATCTCCTCCCCCTCCTCCTTTTCCATCTCTTTTCCTTTGTGTTCTTCACTTTTTTTTTCCTCATGCCCCTCATCTCGTCCCTGTCCTCCCACCTAACTCCCTTTGTTTCCTGTGTCTTTCCTCCTCCTGTCCTCCTATCACTCCTCACTTCTCGAGTAATGACAGCCAGCTGTCAACACCACGCCAGCTCCTGTGGCCACTGAGCAGACCCCACAGCAGCGCTGATGAGATCACTCACTGAAAGCCTCTCTCTGGGCAGAGTTTGGTCAGAGCTATTTTAGATGACGGTTGTTCTGTTTTATTTATTCATTACCTTCCTTTTTTGTCTGAGTTGTGTCTGGTGTTTTTGTGTGTGTGTGTGTGTGTGTGTGTTAATTCAAGTGTACGTGCCTGACTCCTCCTTTGCATGTTCTTTTTTCTCTTGATAATTTAAACCTGAAAGATGGATGGATGGATTGACGGATAGATGGGTTAGGGGAAATATCATGTATGTATAGTATATATATTTTTGTCTGTCGGGTACCTCGAGGCAAATCATCATTTAGACATTAGACCCATCAGTTGTGTGAGAGGGAAAAAGTGCTAATGTATTATTCAGTACCTCTAATTTTGGGCTGATCCATTCGTGGGTTTACTTTTACCTGTCTGGTTTAGCGTTGTCTTTATAAAGTGTCTGCTGGGGTGATTGCTGGTCATCACTGTTCATGTCAAAAACATCAAGTATGGAAGAATGATTCTGTCGTTGCAGTGATGGGTGTAGACAAAAGTCATCTTAAAACTCTGCTCCCTCTGTCTGGGATAATCTGATGCACTGACAGTCGGACAGTTTTCATGAAAGCACATGATAATTGAGTGTAGAACTTTGGGATACAGACATTTACAAGTAAACAGATTTTTTTTTAAAAAAAATCAACTAACTCATCCAGGTTTTGTACTGCAAACACTGATTTTTTTTAGGCTGACTTCACAAGCATTATTGAAGTTCCCAACATTTAGGGAGCAGTAGTGAGATAGATTTCATTTAAATGGGTTTTTATACATCTACAGATGACAGTTTAAGCTTTTCCGTGAAGTTGGTTCCATAAAGGGATGAATTCTTCTAAAACAAACATCATGATTCAGTAAACAGGAGCTCTCTGGGTCCTGAGTGTTGAAGGCAGGGGGAACCATGCTTTTAAAACTGAGAGCTGTGTGGCAGATTTTGGTCCAGCTTTTAGCTTTTAGCACTGTGGGTCTGTGTGTTTTTTAACCTTTATATTCTGTCTCATAAAGACCTGTTCAGCCCTCCAGATCCCCCCCAGCTTTCTTGAAGGACTTTGATTTCTAAGTCAAAACCTTTCACTGTCTGTCTCATCCTGCAGTTTTTTCTTTATCTTCTTTCTCCTTTAGTTCTGCATACATGTCTGTTTTTATCTTTTCCTCTTATTATTCACATTGGAACTATTCTGTTTACTATCAGTGTTACCACGACCACTCAGTGTTACCAGGACCACAGTAGCGCATCTGGT
Organism: Naso annulatus; assembly: GCA_029783625.1. Classification (NCBI taxonomy): domain Eukaryota; kingdom Metazoa; phylum Chordata; class Actinopteri; order Acanthuriformes; family Acanthuridae; genus Naso; species Naso annulatus. The sequence goes on along the minus strand of JAPZDX010000006.1, from coordinate 19,278,619 downwards.
ATATTTTATTTTTGAAGATGCACTCTCCTTGAGCTCTTTCATAACCATAATTTCCGTAATTTGGCATCATATTTTACTTTTTTGCCTGTGTGCAAAGGCAATGGAAAGTTACTTTTCCTATCCTTTTCTAAAATTAATCATTGCGGTCTGTTCTTTTAACAATCTCATCTCAGCCTCTGCGTACTAGGATCAGTCTGATGAACTCTCCTTGTGGTGTTAGGGCTGACTCATTGTTCATGTAATTTAATTTTTTTTCCTTTTTTTTACATGTGCCAATACAACAAATATATGGAGTAAATAGATAAAGAACAATGTACGTTTTTAGCAGATTAAGTTGAATATATTAAGCTGTCTTGTAACTGTATGCCCAACACTATCACATCTGTGTTTCAGCATGGCTTTATCAGAAAATCCAAAGTTACATCTGGCTTGTAAAGATCTGTATGAGGCCACACATGCTGCTTAAGAGTCACTGAGTCCTGAAGAGTGTGAAGCTGCAGGCAGAGATATGTTTTGTGTCACATCTCAGTAAATATTTCTGTAACAATAAAAGAGCAAGGGAAAGTACAAACAAGCAAGCAAGTCCCACTTGTTTATGTGCTGTCAAGTATATTGTGACTACAGTCAAATGCCATTATCATCAGAATAATGTTGCCTCAGTGTTTGAACAAGAGTCAGGTTTCTCAGCTGCTCATTCTGTGATTGTTATTTTAGAGTCGAGACAGAGTGTTCAAGTTAAAAAGTGTTAGCGCTGAAGCTGCATCTACACACTTATGACAGGGACGCTTTAAATCGATATTCCTTGTCTGTAGTACAGTCTTGCTGTACTGCAAGGTATCTCAATGACGAAACATGAACGTCTTGATAAACATTGTCTGTGGTTTACCCTGCAAATTTAAATAAAAAACTTGCTGAAAAATGAATAAAAAGGTACACAGCAGGCAGTTGGCGGCTGTAGTTGTAGATATGTATTTATTGTATATTTATGCAGCTACAAAGGCATGAAAAAATCAATAGACAATGTACTGGGTCTATATCTGCACACATTTTTCACACAGTAATTTTAGTGTGCATATCCTTTACTCCTGCAATGGTCTGTGGAAGTGCAAAGCTTGAGATGAGGTGAAGTGAAAATCTCCATTCACACAGGACTAATATTACCTGGGGGACACCCAGTGATTTGTAATAATGGTGCTGATCATCTGGGATTTTAATCTTGCGTGAATTTTCCATGTCTTCCATGGCAGAATTCCCCTTGATAATACTAATCTTATGCAAATGGGGGTTTCAAACGTGATGTACTTTTTCAGCCAGTTTCCCACTCGTTTTTCATCTTGTAGATGTGAGATTTATTTATTTTTATCCTGTAATGGAAGCTTTTGAAAACACTTTAAGGACAAAAATCATCCCACTGGTTCTAAAAAAAAAATAAAAAATCCATATTAGCAGTTCTGCCATTCATGATTTATCTGATACCAATTACAATGCCAATGGAAGAATTGGAATTTTGTCTATATAGCTTAGAATATTATAAAGGGTAAAACATGCTACCAGTGCACAATGTGCAACAAAACAGCCTGTGTAAGCCTGCACAAAGGCAGTATTGACATGTATGTGCTGCAGTTTGCTGTTGGGACATGCCAGGGTCCAATGTAAGACTGTTTTGACAGCTCTTTGCCTTTATCGGACGGATAGTTGGAAGAGACTGAAATTGTCGAAAGTGTTAAGACACGCAACAGATGTTCCCCACTGGGTTTCATCTTTGAAGTGCAGGAGGTCATTGTAATGAAGAAAATATTGTGTTCTACATTGATGTTTCTTTCTAACCAGCATTTTATTGCTTCACATTTTTCAACAATGATCCATCTTCAACCAGAGCAATCTACTTGTAGTTTTCTGACATTCGTCATGCTCCTGCTGTGTTGTGCAGATAGCAGAAATATTTGCTACATTACAAAAATTGTTTTCAGCCATCAACACAATCCAAAATTCTGCATAATGTCAGCATTTTGTTTAACAAGTCAGGTTTGATCTGTTGAGTGCTTGATTGTCCTAAGTTTAACGCTGGTTACTGCAGCAGATTTCATCATCCCTTTTTTTTGTAACCGGCATTTCCAGACTAAGTAAAGTCACTTAGACAGGTAGAGACAGGTAGAGTGCTTACCTGTCACTGACATACAGTAGTATATTTGATGTGTATGTAGTCCACCATAAACAAGACTGCCTTTTAAGTATTGTAGTATCATATTAACCTAAAGGCAGAATCTGTGCTTATAGAACTAGATCATCAAACGTACACATACAACTGTGACGTTTTATGTAAGCCTGAGCTAGCGGCACATAAACTATGTAATTCCTAATCAACAAAGAGCATTGTCTGTATATCCGTAGTCTGATAAAGCTAATTCCTTTGTGCTATAGAGTCTGCTGCTGTCCAGAAACTATTAAAAGCTCAGCAGTGTTTTGACATCCCTGGGTGACATGTTCAATCCCACATACACGGTTTTTAAGTTCGAAATACCAGAGCACCAAATATGTACAAATCTGTGATTGAAAATAGATCTTCAAAATACACGTTTTAGTCCTGTTTCAAAAACAGCTGTTGAAAACTACGGTGCACAGCAGTTTTGGAGAAGTCAGATTGATCATGGATTTAGCTTTTATCTCACTAATCTATGGTTGTGTGTGTGTGTCTTTTGTGTGTTTCTTGGTGTGCGCTAGTGTGTGTGTGTGTGTGTGTGTGTGTGTGTGTGTGTGTGTACTGTTTCCTAGGTGATGTGTGGGAGGGTGTGGGAAAGAGTAATGTTAGAGTGACTGGGCGTGTGTCCTCTAGCAACAGTCTTGCGAATTGCGAGCCGTTGGTTTTTTTAGAGAATGTGAGGTGCAGGACTTGGTTGATGATGAAAGCGAGCACTAGCACATCACATTTCACCTGATCAGCCAATTGCAATGCATTAAAAAATTGCATCGCAGTAGCCGGGTTTCGACCAGTAGATGGCAGTCGCTACACACAGTTATAACGGAATATGGAAAAGTCTGTTCATCTTCACTAAAATATCAAGATTTATTTAACAACTACTAAAAACTTCTTAGCCTCGGTTTTCAGCTGAAAAAAGTGGTCTAGGGGTTTAGTTACTCTTTAAGCAGTAATTTATGACCCAGTATGTACATCTCTAAACATAACGCCATGGATATATCACAGTTCTTTCCAAATAGTGAAGAGAAACATTTTTCTTTATCTGATGACTCAATGCTGTTTGAAAAGAATGTTGTTGTGGCCAACAATATTGAGGCCCTCGAAATCACAACACTGTCCCTGTGTGAACAGAGCGTTAAAAAGACAATGCCCACCCAACAGAGGAAGCTCTTACACGCCGTGTAAGACGACGCAGCCCTTGATCTTTTCTTTCTCACCTCTGCGCCTCACCTCCATGGCCTCTCGCCCTGCGGGGGCTATTAGTCATCTTGGCTGTGGGAGCAAGGCCATCGGGGGCGTTTGGTTCTTTTCCCTCAGAGCCTTGCAGGGAGGGATGTGCAGGTGTGGTGTCAGCAGAAATACAGTATATACTGTCGAGAGATGTATAAATAGAGAGATAAATAGTGAAAGGCTGAAGATGGATCGAAGGGATTAAGATGTTGTTGATAATAAACAGGAATGGAGTGTTTTGGTGTTATAGCATGGGAGAGTGTTAAAGCTATGGAAAAACTGTTTTAATAGGGTAAACAAACGCTTTTACACAGACTGGAGCTGCAATTTTTTTCTTTGTCACACACATACATGCATGTTTACAGACACACACACACACACACACACACACACACACAAAAAAAACCATGAAAATTTAGTTTAGTCCTTGAAGATTAAGATGATATGGCTCCAAAGACCTGTGTGTGGGCCACAGGAGGGAGATTCCTTCTTTTCAAACGATTTCCATTTGTACACTACAGACTTTTTAGATGTGAAGGATTTTTTTAATTTTTAATTTTTTTTCTCCAGTAGAGATTATATTCCCACACTCACATGCTTGCTCAAACCTTCTGCAGAAAATACATTTGAGAGCTTATTTCATCCTTGGCTGTGCTGGCATTAATGTGAAAATATGAGTGTAGCAGCTGAAGAGGACTGATGCTCAAGCCTGCTATATGGCTGTCGCCCTAGTTGAAACTGCAGCAAGTGTAAAATTTCAGTAAATAATATAGCAGACGTTGTGAACCAGCTTCTTACAGATCAATCACAGGCAGCTATGTGTGACTTTTTTAAGTGTACTTTTCTGCTACTGGCCCATGTAATCTTGCATATACACCTCCGCAGTATCAGGTAAGAAAATGCAAAGTACACTCAAAGTATAACTTTGATCCATGTGGAGTTGGAGCAGATGGTGTGCAATCAGTACCTGCGTAACATTAGTTTTCATGAACCAAGCATGACATTCAGGTTATTTTGTATTCAGTGTGAGTGTGGATTACTGTTGTATGAATGTTTGGTTCCATGAATACTGATGTAAAAACATCTTCTTACATACATTTACACATACATTTAATTAAGCACTTAATCCAATTAATTCTTTTCATTAAAACAGGGGAAGATTTGTCAGTGGGATGAAATCAGTAGTGTGTTTCACAATGTAAGTGAAATTAGCTTGATTCCTGTGATGATGTTGATACAGTAGACACATTTTTATTTGAATGCAAATACTATAATATAATATATGTTTTATTTAACATGGGTTTGCCACATTATTTATTTTTATATATATATATAACTTTGAAAATGGCTGGTCTTCTACTTAGATCTGTTAATCACAGGTTTCTTGTCCCGCCCAGTTCAAGGTTGACCAGTGATCAATAGGCGTGGGGGAAAAAATCAATACAGTGTAATATCATGATATTTTGCATGACGATATTGTATTGATTTATAGATGCTAATTATTAATATTTTATTACATATATTTAAAAAAAATCATAATAATAATAATAAATGTCACACATTTATTAAGAAAAAACTTGCCTTTTTTGGGTAATAGAATAATAAAAATCAACTGACTTCTCAGTCAACTAGATGGTGCCAAGCGTCTGTTGACCTTTATTTGATGAATGTTGATAAAGTTTTACTTTTGGAAAATGATATACCGTTGAAAGAAGTAAAAAAATAAATAAAAAAAAATTGCCATTTATGATATTGCAACACTCAACATATCGCAATAGCGTGATAATATATTATCTTGGGATCTCTGGTGAATTCCACCCCTAGTGATCAAGCAGTGTGTAATATAATGTAAGAGAAAACAGCTGAAAATGTGAATTTCAGCTCAGCCTGTAGAATTGTAGTGGAATACTTAATTTAATCCACCTGAAGAAGAAACAACACATACAATCCCTTGTGGCTTCCAGTGTCAGACTAAAAATAATTGCATGAGCTCATTTTCTAAACTTGCGAACACCGCTGACTTGAGCCCGCCCAGTTTGTAAGATTTTTATACCAAAGAATAATTTCCAGCTTTTCTTCGTACTTAATTATGGGGAAGGTTCAGAGGCTGCATCCAAAATTCATTCTTTCACAAGAGGAAACCATCCCACCAACCCAAATCATTTTTGGTCCCCTGGGGAGGGCAGCTCACAGAGTGAGAAACAGATACCTGCCATAACACGTCCAGTGTGACCATGTGACAGGTGGGTGGCTTGTGTGAATTCCAGCTCATTCTGGTTTCACTTTAGTTTCCTCGTGCTGTCAAAGCTTTGTAGTCTCCAGGTAGTTCTAACATTAAAAAGTAGTTGTTTTCTTGCTCTTCTCATTCTAAATTTCATGAATATGATTGATCTGTTTATATTAGTTTTGTACTTAATGTTATTTTTAAAAACATTTTTGCACTTAGTATTGCTCAGTGAATTCTTGGATAAGCTCCAGCCCCAAAGCAACCCTTAAAAAGATGAAAATAAATGAATGAATATTTGTACAAAATTGACAATAGCTCGTTGCTAGCATGACTCATCACAGCAGAACATCTGCCACTTTACAACTTTTGGTGAAAAGCTTGTAGTTACAAAATTCCAACTTGCCATTAAAAAGAAAACGGCCCGGAGTTCTAAAGCAATTCAAGAAGAAAAAGTTTTTACAAGTGAGGTGCTGAGAACCTTAAAAAATCAAATTACAAGGTTTTTAACACAGAGCTGTGCTGAGAATGTAAGTATCAGATGGAGTCCAATGAAGCAACATGCAGTGTTATTGTACATTTCATTTTCTAAGCCTGCTCTAAGAACTTAACCTAATCTCTTGCCAATCAAAAAATAAAATTTGCCCATAAATGCCTAGAAAGAAATCTGCAGCTATCGAGCATGTAGTGTTTCATGTGAGAGCATCAGGTAGCAGTAACAGCAGCAGCGGCCCGGTTCTCCCAATCATACATGGGGATCAGAAGAGCAGAGGAGCGGAGAAGTATCAGCAGAAGCAGCCAGATGAGCCCAGTGACATTTTGTCTGAGGCCCAGACTGGATGTCTGTGCTCTGTGGAGGAGTCAGCCTTTCTCTCTGCCCTGCTCCATTAATGGGTCTCAGCAAATTCTTTTGTGTATAAGTGAACGTGCCTTTCATCCATGTTTGTTTCTTTTATTTTATCATCCTTTACCCTTTCTTAATCCTTGATCTTTCTTGCTTCTCAGATATCAGTTTGCTGCTTTTGTCTATCTCTGATTATTGCCCTTTGCCCCAAAGTTGCTCCATTACATGGATTTGATTCCCATCGCCTGTGTTTTTCCTTCATTTGACTGAATTTATTGTTTTCTGCTCTCGCTCATTCAACTAAGCATTCTCTCCTTTGCAGCATTTTACTGCTTTAACAGATGTGTCATTCTTTGTCTTCTTTCTTAAATTTAAATCTGCAGTGTTCTCAGATTAAACAGACACATAGTGAGGTACGGTGTTGCAGTATATTTCCCTCTTATGCATTCCTTATTACTGGATACAAATGCACGGTAAGATCGCAAACAGTATCAACAACCAGCTCCTCGTTTTACTTAATTACTTCTTCCTTTTGCTTCCTTTACAATCAGTGGGGTACCGCAAGACAAATGTCAAGACGTCCAGTGTCAGCGTATGTTAATAAGGGAGCTGACATGTGCACTTAATCAGCTCTGGCTACTTCATTTAGACTGCACATCGGCCATGTCTCTTCAGAAATCAGTGAGGTTCAGTTTTAAATCCATCACATGTGCTCATCATTCCTGGAAATAGTGAGAATAAGGAGGGATGGTGATTGTTTTCTGGTCTTAGACTACAGGAGATAAGGGAAAAAATAGTAATTTGATTTGTCAGTCAGTAAAATTAAGAAAATCAGGTGATTGTGAACTACTGTTGTTTGACTGGAATTTTTTTTTTAACAATACCAGATAGGCTGATTGAACATTCAGCTGACTTTTATTTATACTTATTTGTAGAGCAATCTTTATATTTATGTCTGCAGTACTTTTACTTTTCTATAAATTTTGTCTACATTGAACATTTAAAAGGTTAAAGCAGTGACATATCCCTTACAGAATATTGTTTTAATAGCACTTTAGGCACGATTTCAGCCTCCATCAATAGGCTTACATTCTAGTTTCCTTTGTGTGTGTGTGTGTGTGTGTGTGTTTGTACGTGCAGCCTTAAATTAGCTGTAACGAGTGACAGAGCCAAGGTGCTAGTTATTAACAGGACATTTTTCTGCATTCACATGTCAGTAAAACTGTGCCACGAGTTGGCTGTTGGAATGACTTCAGCGTCCAGCCATCCAATTACCTGAAGTGAACACCAAGGTATCTGCTAACCTGCCATTAAAAAAGAGGTCATGGTGGTAATAAGTAATTTACGGCACCTAATGGAGAAAAATGGCTCTGGGACGAAGTGTATGTTAAATATAATTATCTTTGCGAGTTAGCTCATGCAGTAGTATTTCTGTAGATGTGTGTGTGGAGACAGGATGTTTCAAACTAGAGGTTACTTTCTGTCTTTGTCATTTTGTTGTTGGTCTGTCGGTCAAGTTGGGTCCAGATTTAAATATCTCAACAACTTCTGGATAAAATGCCATGAAATTTACAAACGCTTTACTGATGCTCACATAATGAATCCGAATGACTTCTGTGAAGCCCTGACTTTCCTCCAGTGCCACCTCAGGTAGACGTTTGTGTTTTGAGTTAAAAGTCTTGACAGCTATTGGAAAGAATCTGGACATGTGCTGTTTTACAGGATTTTTCCCTAATGATGTAACATTCTTCTTGTCCCCAGGTCCTTTGTGACAGCTGAGAGAATTTATTATGTTTGAGGTTTTTTGCAGTCTTTGCAGGTTTTCAGTAATTTTGATACTTATTTCCTGTTTCCAGTTCCAAATGTATCATTAACGCTCTATGTCAGTATGTGAACAAATTGTCAGTTTCTAATTCAGTTGAAGGATGTTCTTGGAAAACTCAGTGAGAAAACATTTATAAAACATTGCCAATTCTTGCTAACAAAACCAAGAGTGAAACATTTGTCTCAAATCTCTAGGTAGTGTAAACTAAACTCTGCCATTCTTTTTCTCTTTTTTTTTGTATTTCAGTTGGTTTGCTCAGAAAAAGTAACTTTATTTTGGGTACAGCGCAAAAACACGGACTCGTTTGTTTTTATGTGTGAGAATGCCAGGATATCTGACACAGCACCTAGGGCTGCTGTTGTCCATTGATATTCCATTTCAGTGTGCATGTCAGAAGCGCTTTGTCCGAATGCACGGCACAGGGGAGTCAGTGTTTGACGGCGCGTCTCTGAATTTAATTATCTGCAGCTGCTTCAGAGCAAATAGAATGATCTGTAGCATCAGCAGATGTGACAGAGCTTTTCTTTGGCTGTAGCTCATATACGTAAGCACAAATACTTACTACACCTGCAAGCTGTACATTCAGTGAAGGGCAGAGCACTGAGAATCTATACTTGAGTTAAAGTACAATTACTCTTTTGAAATATGGCACAAGTAGAAGTGAAACTGTTGTCATTTTTAGATATTTGTATTAAAGGATGGCCAGATGTAGACAAGGATTGTTTTTTTTTAAGTATTTGACAAATGTAATGAAGTAACAAGTAGATTACTGTCTAATAAAATGTACCAGAGTGCAGGTAGAATTACAGCTTTAAAAAAAAATCACCATGAACGTTACTTGTAATAAGTCACTTAGGCCAGTGGGTGATCAGATCATACAGTGTGGTTCTGCAGCGGAGAATGAGAGAGAGAGAGAGAGGGGTCAACTGGGTGAGCTAAATTGACTTTTGATGAGAGAGAGCGAGAGCGGTGCACTGCGCTGTCAATTTATAAACTTTGTCTCAACAGAAACGGTCTATGCTTTCAGTGCATTATAGAGACACAAATAAGGCAGGAATCATTTTCAGTTCTGTGTCCATTTGTGTTAACTTTTGTAAATGTAAGGCCCAGCCAGAATTAAAATCCTGACGCCATGCCTGCTGCATACAACAGCATTTTTTTCGTCACAGATGGAGCAGAAAAATCCTCTCTCCTCACCTGCGCAAAATACTGACTTTAAGTTCTCGCTGCCGTGCAGTAACATAACTCCTCCCACCCCCTCGCACGATTGGATCATCAATTGATGTTCTCTATTGAGCGTGATTGGACTATCTGAAAGTGGAACCAGTTGCCCAACCCCAGAGGTCCATGTCACAACTATACTCACATAAGTGAAATGACAAGACAACACAGGGACGCTTGTGGGGCTGAGCTACATCTAACAAAAGTTGTCTGCTTGCCAAAAATGTCCACTCTCTGCTTCTGTAAATGTCACGCACTGATATCCTGAAGGGTTTGTGATTGCAGTGTCTGTGTTTCCGTGGATCAGGGTGGTTTGTAACATAGCAGCTCTGCAGGCAGTGAGTCCCACATCGGCAGGGCAAATGTTCCTCTAGTCTAATTAGTAAGAAGCTCGGCAGTGTCCCTCTGTCTCACTTATGAGAACGTATCAAAAACAAACAAAACAAATTCACTCTCTCTCTGGAGTTGGATTAAATACTAAATAAATAAATGCTGTTTTGATTGCCTTTAAATGTTTAAAGGATTTAAAGAGCTTTGAAGTCAAGCCTCAGGTATGAATATACTGAGGTATATTTTAGTTGCTAAATATAGCAAGGGTTTATACAAGTGCTTTGCTTTCAAAGTGAAGTGAC
>JAPZDX010000006.1:19234694-19246210 GCA_029783625.1 Naso annulatus | reverse complement strand
CCCTTGGCCTGTTCACGTCTGAAAGATATCCAGATTGATCTGAAGATGGAAGTCAAGCGCCTGCAGCAGGATGTGCACGTTAGATGGAACAGCATTAAGGCATTGCCAAAGTATCGGATCGGGACTCGGTATCGGCAGATACTCAAAATCAGATGACTCGGACTCGGGGGCAAAAAAATGTGATCAGGACATCCCTAATGGACGGGTATCTGATGTTTAACATATGACTCTGATTACACATGAGACACTTGACTGCCCTTTCCAATCACATTAACATCTCATTCTTTGTGAATCGGTGGTGATTTTCTGATTTTTTTTAAATTTATCTATTTTTTTAAATTTAGGTTTTCTTTCCCACTTGTTTCATCCCCAATTACATATTTTTCTGTGTGCCTTTCCCTCTACATGTGTTGGTAGTTTACTGTTGGACACTGTTGGTCAGTGTCAGGTGAAAGAAATTAAAATAGTTCAAGTGTTTTTCACACTGCATATTTAACCTTCTACATGTAGAAGGAAAATTCATTATAAAGCAACAACAATTGAACTAGGAAAGAATGGGAAGAGAAAGGGATCTTTCTTTCAGGAAGGATGGACATGCAGAAGGTGTAGCGTTCTATGAATTGACTAGACAAAAGTGGAAGAAAAGCAATATAGTACAGAGAAACAATAAAATTCATAATGCATGCATTAATATTAAGTGTAAAAAGTTAATGTGTGAGTAGTATGTTACACTAGGCTCTGGTTTCCTCTTATGAGAACTGAGAGTTATTATGAATATTTTTTATCTGAATATTGACCTAATTGCAAGTTTAATCTGAAAAACACCGTAATTTGCAAAGATGTTTCGTTCTTCAATTTATGTCTATAGAGCTCCTTCTGAGCACTGCAGTATTTGTTCATATTGTCAGATACTTTCTACCAAACTTCTTTGCCTCATCCCATTGTTTTGTTTACGTTTTACTTTACCATTGCTGGTTGTTACATCAGACGGATGGCAACTCTCATGGCAGATGATAACAGAACTTCACATGAACACTTGAAATGTTTTAATGGTCCTGTTATCTATTTAGATGTAGACACATCCATTGGGGCCGAGCTGGTTTTTGCAACCTTATCTGTGCCAGACGCAGGATGTTATTCTTCTCCGTGTCTGTCTTGCGCTCTGCGTGTGAGCGCAGGTTCACAGCCAGAGAGGATGATAATTGAAATCCTGAGTGTCAGGTCACTTTCATAGTAAACAAACACTGATTACTTCGGCTTCAGTAATTGCTTTTGAAGAGTGGCTACAGCAGTAGTTTAGTGTGTGTGCAAAAGCAAACACACACTATACACCAATGTAAAAAAAAACTCCAAACGCAGCTCTTTCCTGTATGGTCATTTGCCATGGAACGTTGCACTAGTGGTTGGCCTGGGAGCTTCAATGACAGGGCAAACACACACTCCCTCCCGTGACTGACACACACACACACACACACACACACACACACACTGAAGTTTAGGCCCCTGAGCTCACAGAGTGACTTCCATCTCTGCCTTCTTTCTAGTGCAAACGAAGCAATGGAGCAACCACCCCTGCAGCTACATCTGTGTCTCTCTCAGCCACTCCACACTGGTGTCCCCGGAGCTCAAACCGAGCTTTCCAAGCCCTCCACTCTTTCCTCTCCTTTCCCCTCTGCTCCGTCTCCTTATCCACCTCTCTTCCCCACTCCACCCTCCTTTTGTCCTCACTAGTTGTTCACTCATCCACTTCACTGCCCATCCCTGAGGCTCCATCCTACTCCTCCGTGTTTTCCTTTTTTTCTCTTCTTCTCTCCTCTTTAACCAGCCATCCTGCCTCAGTCCCCCTTCTCTCAGTGCTTTTTGTTTCATTAAACAGAGTTAAACCTCGCTGGACTGTATCTCAGATCACAAGTTAGCTATCAGTCTAACTTAAATGGTAACAAAGGAACTCTGGTCAGATGCCAGCCGCTTGTTTCTCCATTTCTTCAGGGTTTGTTTCTCTCCTGTGCCTTTTTAATCAGGCTTCAGTCTAACATTACTTATCAAGAAACACTGAATTTCTCACTGCACCCTTTGAGATTGTTTCTGCCTTCAGAGCAGCTCTGCCTTCAAGAAATGTTTGTATTACTAAAACTTCAATCAGCCTCAAGAAATCTCTCTTGCTTTGATTTTCCCTCTCCTCTTTTGCATCCGTTCTCTCTTCTGAGTCTCTACCTCTGTCAACCTTTGTCTCAATATTTCAGTTTCATACCTTCATACTAACAGTGCTTTTCTCTTTCCCTCACCTCCCCTTTTTTTTGCTTTCTCTGTCATTCTAAGAGCCCTTTATGGTCAGTCAGGGGTTTGAATGCTTCCTCCTCCACCCATGTTCCAACCCAACTTAATATGACTGTCCCCCTGTTACATCTCAGTCTGTCCACCGAGTCTGCAATAATCTCTGTAAGACAAAGAGACACTTTTGTCTCCTGAGCTTTGTGATGGTGTTTCAGGCCGCTGCAGTGTTTCTCAAAAAGATTCACAGCTGCAGAGAACAAAGTTTTGACATTACCACCAAATATCTTTCTTTGACTCATATTTAAAGCCATGTTGACCTTTTCCAGTTGCATTATTGGTCTTTGTTGTTAGAAAATTGTCTGCTGTCACAGCAGCAGTGATGAATATGTGCAGTGAAATACTGCACCAGTCATCCTCCACAATGTGGTAATTTCAAGAATGTGATAAGAGTACATGAGATGGGGGTCAGTTTGCTGTAGCGTTGCTCATGCCAGCTTTATTCTCTTTGGGTTTATTCCTTTTAATGATTTTATATTGTGCACCAGTGCTTTGTTAGATTAGTAGTCAGGTTTATGGTGTCACTGGCATTTCTTGTGTTACCACTGCATGTTTTGCAGACTGCTAAAGCTCCATACAGCAGCCCACAGCAGATTTCTCATAGTAGGTGATGGCTCTGCATTTTTATATTTTAATATGTAAACTAAAGTGTGTGTAAGAGCTTCATCGTCTTACTATATATATTTTTTCAAATGCAGTAATCCCATGTGCACTGCACACAGTATTTATTTCTCATCTTGTATGCAGTCAGTAGGGGAGCTGCACTACTAACTGAATGCACAAGATGCTTAATTACTCAAATAGGTGCTTGCCACAGAGGCAGGATTGATGCTGCAAGAGCACTTAATTAATTGAAGCCCATTGTCAATAACAGGCTGTGAATCATCCCTTAGATCTTCTCTGATTTAATTTAGCAACACACTAGGATCAACAGTGTTAATTAGAGATTTACAAGAAGGTAGGGGCATCTGTTGTCATTAATTTATCACATCCCCCATTGATGACTCTGTGTATGCCTTTGCTCCTTCCTGGTCCGTGAGCTACTCATATCATATTAACAGGTAATATATTTCATGGCTCTCTTGAGAGAGCACACGCATGATAGACATGACTAGACCTAACCAGCTACGAAGAAAAATGAGGTGATGATCTCCTCTTGGCTTAAAGCTAAAAACATGTTTCCACTGACCTTGTGTGGAATGAGTTAACCTGAACTGATGTGCATACATAGGAACCCATAGCCAGCATACACATCTACATATCAGTGTTTGCACTCACTTGCATAAATACACACATTTTTCTAATACAATTACCTCAGCAGACATTTATAGAGCCAGTTAATCTAACAGCAAGAGCAGTGCACCATTCCTTATGTTTTTTATTTGTATTTAATTCCAATTAAACCTGGGCTGTGGACAAACTCATTTTCAAAACCAATTACTCTGGAATGAGATAACATACAGATGCAACCTTTGAACAACCTTTTTCTTCATGAAATCTCCACAATAAACCCCAGATACCCAAAGCTCCTAGCTAGCCTCACCATATTGCAGCGTGGTTGCAATAAACTGCTGCTGTCAGGTTTATATGAGAGAAAAGTGCAGCTTTGCCCGACAGCCTGCAGTCTTTGGTAGGCTACGATAGAGGTAAAGCTGTTCTCCAGACCATATCAGTAACTATTCAATATGATACACTGTAAGGCAGCACTGTGTATCAGTGGGTCTTCTTTATAACTCATACTCCTCATCAGAACAATATGCTTCTGTGTTGAAATCTTTGCTTCTTCCTGTAGTCTCTTGGGCTTTCTAAGGGTTCCTTCCACAGTCCATAGACATTAATTGTATTCAAAACTAAAGTAGATTACTTGACGTTGTGTTTGTAATGTAATTCAACAGCTTTTACCTCATTATTAGGGTATACGTTTATGAATTAGGATATTACACAAAAAGATTACATTTGGAGTCTTTGTAAAAACTTGCAAAGGTATTGAAACATCTATGCTAAACTTAAAAAAAAACCCAAACTAAAATTAGACACCTGCAAACTATATCATTTTCAGAGTTCATTGTCATCCTCTCTAACCGTCTCTGGAGCTCTTTAACATCTCACATAATTGTCATTAGCAAATGCAGTTAGAAAGGTAGAAGTCCAAACTAGTGTCACATTTTTGAATAGTTGTGAAATCTTTAATGAGCTGGCAGGGATTGCCATTTGGACAGCATCTAATGTTTTCTGTGATAAATTGAAATTTATTCAGTATAAAACCAATCCTTTAATAGAAATCATTGTTTTTAGACAATGAAGTACAGATACAATCAAATGCAATACAATACAATGCAGAAAAAAAGGATTACTCTTGTAATACTTGGAAATTTTTCAAAAAGGGGTTTCATGAGAGATGACTGTGCCCTCATCACAGATTTAAAGATACCCTGAATTTTTTAACTGATATTGAGACCTCGAAGTCTCCCCAAAATTCGATGTGCTAACCAATCACCACACCTGCAGAGGGCCTGCAGAGCCCCTTTAGCTCAAGAACTTTGATCAGCCAAGCTAAGAACATCCTAAAGCCCTGCCTTTAACTGCTGTTGCACCTGCTTACGAAGAAGTCTTGCCTCACAATGGTGCCGCTCCCCTGCTGGTGTGAACTGTAGATCCGCTGGCAGGAACATCCCAAACTCTTTCCTCACACAAATAAAAGTGGATATCAATTTGGTTTTGACTGATGAGTCACACAAATTTAGCAAAGCAGCAACTTATTTTCTAATTTTAATTCCTTTGGAAAATTGCATGTATACGTGCCCACACACACTTTTCTACACATCTTCCATAGACTTCAACAGAACTGTCATTAAAGTCTGGCAAGAGCAAAGCATTAGAACGTCGTTATCGTGACAGAATGACACTTTCTTCCTTTTTAGTTTTTTTAAAGCCACTCAGAAAAATCATGTGCATCCTTTGAATCATCACTGACACTGCAGTCATGACAGTACTTATGTAGAATTACTATGTCTGCTATATATAGACATAGAGTTAAGGGCAATGGTAAAATGTTTCCCTGCTTGGAAAGACATTGACCAGCCAACACACTCCTTTGCTGCTACTGGTTTGTTTCCATGGGAACAGATGCAAATGACAAAAAGGAAGGCACACCTTGCATTTTCATTAAAGCATTCTACAAATACCAGATCTATTCATGCATATGGGGCATATGGAAGAGGCAAATACAGAGAGCTTATGTGCACAATACCATATGTACCAGATTTGTCTTTGTGGGGAAACAAACAGAAAGTGCTATATTTTGGGCTGGCTTTTCATTCACATAAGAATGGAAATATATACAGTGTACATTGTGGTATAAGACTTGGGATAGATTTTATTTGGTGAATTAGCATGGACCTTAATGTAACTGGATGTACTATTTAGAAACTACAAGTGATGTTAAAACTGTATTGTTCAAAAAGATATTAGACAGAATTTGTTAAACTTGTGTCAACTGGAAAAAAGTGAGGGTAATTACATTTATTGTGTAAAAATTCCTCGTTACTTTATAATTGATACATAAAAACTTTTTACAGTTCATGCATATTGAACATTAAAAATGAGTTTAAACCTTTAAAGTTCCCCTGTAGAGTGTGTTAAATGCCTTCTGCATTATGGATTATGCATTATTCTTCTTACTTTTTTTAATCATTATTATTCCAGTCTTTTTTTTTTTCTTTTTTTTTTTTAACTTGCTTGCTGTTGCACTGCTAAGTTTCTTGACTTGTGTTGCCACTAGTGATCAGCAGCTAATGTAAAACCACTGGCAAGAATGTTTATCATGACATACTGTGCATGATTGGCCAGACTTGTTCTGTTGAGTTATTTTGTTGTAGAATTCTTTTAATGTTTTTTCATTATATTGTATTTGTACTGAAAAAGCATGATTAAATGAAAGAGAGAGAGATTTCATCATGGACAGCATAGCCACAAATAACATGTGATGAGATATGAAATTGTTAATGGTACAGAATCTCTTAAATCCTCAGTGTACTTAATCAGTTATCTTTTTTTAAACCCTGGGAAACATGATTGGACTGTTTTTCAGAGGTCAGCATATTGCTTATTTATGTACAATCATTGTCATGAAGTCATGGAATGTAATCAGCAATATCATTAATTTTATGAGTACAATTCTTAGCTGTCCTAGTGGTACAAAGAATCTATACATATGTTAGTCAGTCATTTTCAGTTGTAGCAACATATTGTGTACTGAATGACCTTTGATTAATGTCCAGTAATAATTGTTCAAGTCAAATTTTTTATACCAATATATAAATATTTGTATTTATATTTTTACGTTTTTTACAAAGATCAGCCAAATCTAAATGCTCTTGCTGATCGTCAATGGAGACTTCCTCACATTTCTTTACTCCTCCATTACCCTCCCTAAAGCTTCAATTACTGCAAAAGGCCAAGCATGTCATTATGTAAGGAATGTTAATTTCCCCTCTGAAATGGCAAATTATTGTATGAAACATTGCATTTAAAATGCTGATTTATTCAGGCCACAAGAGGAAGAAAAGGATGGAGGCAAAAGAGAAAAGAGCAAGGAAAGTAAGTGTGCAGACCATTTGAGACATGCCAAAGAAGTCTTACACATTTCTGCAGTGTAGATCAAATAGATTGCATTTAATCTCTGCTACATAAGGAATTTCCAGAGGCAGTCAAATTAGAACCAGAAAAGACAAAAATTGTTGGCGGGTGAAAGAGAAATCAAGAGTTGAACACATTTACTTGACTTGTTCGCACTTTGTTTTGCTTGGATTTTTAGCCTACTTCATGGGTCCCAAAATTAGGCTGAGACTTTTTCCTATGTGGCATCAGCTTAATCTTGTTCAGAATATCCCTGCGGGAGTCCCAGGGTATGAGATATATTTGTAAGTTGCTCTGTGTGGTCTGTCAGTGAAGACCCCAATGGAGGGTTTACAATGATGGCAAAATCCAGAACCACCCTCTACTCTCTGTAATCCTATAATTTTTTTTTTTTTTTTAAATCTTTAGCTGTTTGAAAACTTTGTGAAAATTGAATCAAGCTCACAGAATACAGCAAATAAAACCCTAACATTTTAAAATCCAATACTACTGACAAAATCTTCCTTTAAAAATGTTAGAGCGCCAGAGGTTCAATTATCCTTAGAGACACTAATCTCCCCCATCAGCCAAGCTGGGCTACTGTATGTGTCTTTGTCCTGTCTGGGAAATGTATTGTTGAGTCCCACTGCAGAGTGGGATGTGACCTAATCCACAAAAAACCCCAGCGCCACATGTAGAGCCCTACTTGACCAAAGAAACCAATGAGAGGGTAGTGACCTTAGGTCTCGCACCATGAAGGGACACACTTTGAAGACCAATGTCCAGACTAAATAATGAAAAATCCATGGAGGATTATTAGTTTTTTCTAAATTTCTTATAAGGTTCTGTCTTTCTTGTCCTTTTGAAGGCTGCTTTGGTAGTTTTTCTCCACCCGAGTTAACTGAAATTTTCTGGATTTCTTCCTTTACATACAACAACCCACTGATTTTCTATTAATCTGTTGGTTTGACTGCTTTTAATCTAACTTTCTCATTGTGTCCTTCCACTCCCAGTACAAACCCTCATTTTAAAAATGATTATTCTTTTCAAAATCTAGGTTTTTTCGTTGCTAAAAAAACTGCCTAGTCTGCCTTGAACTCCGTCGCTAACTTCTCTCAGTGAAATAAAGGCTAAGAGGAGTTCATTGAAACATCCCAGGCTCATAAAAGACAAAGTCTTTTTTTGTGAGGGTTCTTTGAACTTTCCTTCTACCAGTTTCTTTTATTGTGCAGTTGAGGGTTCATACAGTTTAACTAGTGCAGAAGCACACTCAGCTGTCTGTCAAGTGTTATGGGGCCCAACAGAGAGACACTGAAGGCCTGGAGGACTTAATGTTTTGGTACATTTGACTCGATTGTGGTTTAGAAATTAGAGAAGTACTTGTAACTGTTCATACAGGAGCAAGTGCAGCTCTTAATTGATGTACCTTGTTGTTGGTGTTAGACATGTACATGTTGAAAGTCTCTTGTATGGAAACAGTGAAGCAGGCTACTGCTAAAAGGCCAGCTGCTGCCAGTTGTTTCACAAGTTACTCTCCACTGTATGAAATGAGCTAAATGGCTTAAAAGGCAGCACAGCATGTATATGTGTTCAGCCATGTCCAGCACCCTTTTGTCTCTCCAGTGCTTGTCTGTGTGTAAGCACGTCTATCCACACCTGTATTCCATATATTTGTGTGTAGTGGTCCACATTTACAGTAGGAAAGGAAGTGCCGTCAGCTCATTACAGCAGCTGATGAATAGATTTCCGCTTGGGTGGAAAAGGAGGCAATGGTAGTTTTCTGCCTGAGGATGTTCCTTCCCGAAAGAGCAGGCAGGACTGCAGGACGCAGCTTCTCAGAGCTCTGAACACTTCCCCAGGTAGCCGATGATGGCCTCCAACTAGGCAAACACCGTTCATCACGATACACCTGCTGGCAGCAGTAGGACAATATTTGGAAAGCATTTTTCTGGATAGTCTGGGCTTTTGTATGTGTGTGAGAGAGTAAGTGAGTGCTTGTTTATGTATCCATGTTTTTATTTTTTTAGAGTACCACTTCTTTTTTTGAGATACTGGGTGTGTGTTTCTCAGCTGCTTTATACATTGATGTGATTTGTGTTGCAGTTTGTTCAGTAGTTGATGCTCAGTGACGGAGATGCAGCTGAAGTCAATGGCAGTATAATTTTCAGCTTTTATGAGTCCATATCTGCAGTGTGATGCAAAGACAAGATGTATGTAGAATTGAGGTACAGTGTAAATGTCTTATTTTTTACACTGATCCTGCTCAACAACACAACTACTAACTCAAATAGTTATTTAATACTCAAATTGTATGTGTGTTTTAGGCCAAAGTTTCCAATTTTAAAAAGTAAGAGGTAAGAGGTGGCTTACTGTCAGTTTCCCTGTTCATTGAGTATTTGGGCGGCTCATGACTTAGGTCATGTCAGCATTATTTGTGCAGTTGTACTTAATGCTTCTGCATTTATATTTGTGTAGTAGAGAGCAGCAAGACTGACTCCGACAACAGTTACAACTACTGTACAGGTGGAGGTGATGACAGAACGTAAATACACTGAATTGCTATTGCTGCAAAATGCTGCCTATCAATATCACAAAAGCAGGGTTTGATGAGAATTGTGAGAATTATAACTACAGATAAAACAATGGTCATTACATTAGCAGGCAACACCTACAGTAGAGCATTAATTAGTTTCCATTTTTCCAAATTCCAGACAGCAGTCCACTGTCCTGCCATGATCAGGAGTTGAATTGCCTAAATCTGTGCTGTTTTTTTCCTAAGCTCCTTGATGTACCTCAAGAAGTTGAATCTTAAATATTAAACCTAATTTGCCAATTTTACAAACTAAATGTGATCAGATTTATTCATTCAGCATATAGCTGAAATGCTGTAGGACTGTATCTGATTTCTTCAACTGAGGTTTTTTGAATGATGCTGTTATCATTTCTTTTCTCGCATGCAGTGACTCTGAACCACTCAGCTGAACAGATGGATATTTTTTGAAGGATGCGCTTGTCTTAATACCTATCCCAGTTTCTTTCACGTCTCAACTCTCAGCTTTCAATGAACAAAGAACAGTGGTGGTGTTATTGGATAGCAGCTGGCTCTCTACATGATGAAAACACTGAGACTTGACTTTGATGTGCTAAGCCTTTGTGTTGCTCAGGTGTGTGTTTGTGTGTTCACTAGGTATTAAAACCATCTCATCCTATTTCATTGCTGCTGTGCTTGTTTTGCCTGTGATGTGTTGACGTTGTTGTTTGGGAAAGAAAATGATGTACTTTGTGTTGGAGACTCTTAAAGTTGATCATGCACGTTTTTATTCCCAGAGAGTCACCAATATGACATTTGAAAGACTTTAATTTTAATTGCTGCTTGGAAAAAAGTCACTATGCAGTGGCAGGGTACAGTAATGGTATTGGTTTAATGTTACGTTTAGAGTCATTCTTTTCTACTGGAGTGTGATATTTTAAAGGAAGCTTTGTTGGCAAATTTATTCTTACTCATCTGGCTGAATTTAAAGACTGATTGCAGCTGTGACAAGTACAATTCACTTTGTCCTTCTCGAAGAACATGTTTTTCTTTGTCACAGCTACAGAAAAGGACATAGAAGCAAACTGTGACATTGGCAAGACTCTGATTCCACACCTGTAACCTTCGCTCAGTGTGATGAACTAGTTTGCTTTTTCTGCTGTAATGGCTGAAACAGAAAAGCTGAATTTCAGGAGGATATTCACTGTAACTGTGCTATGAATTTGTTAGAGACACTTCATCTTATTTTGAAATTTTCCCTGTAAATCACTGTGCTGTTGTGCTGCATTGTTTCTTGTAGTTGGTCCAGATTGGAGCAGCACCAAAACCTGCAACTTTCACTGACTGAACACTGTCATTTTAGTGTCACTCAAGTTCAAATGGTATTGTTTTCACCTGCTTAAATGAACCAGAATGAAGCAGTAATAACAAATCATAAAATGTGCCCTTTAAGTCAGTCTGTTTAAAGTAAATTGCCTTGCCGTCTAACGGTTATTGGTAATGTTTTTCCAATGTCTAATTTTAATTCTGTCACCGCTGGCAGCTTGCTCTCCCATCAGTACAAAGGCCTGCTGTCATGCCACACGGTCCCCAACGGTGAAGTGACCTTCCAACTAAAAGTGCAGAGTCACACCCAGTCTCTCGTTAGCTGAAAAGTTTTCTGCAAGCAGCTTATGTCACTGCAGCCACATCAAGTCCTCTGTTTCTTGTAAACCCTCAATTGCTCATAATAAAACCATTCGTTTCCTGAAAACTATTTTGCTTCTTTATCATTCTGCAATCATAGGAGGCTCAGATTTTCTTGTTAATAGTTGTTTGTACTTTAATAAACTAGTGATAGACATTTTTCTACTGTTGCTTTCAGTGTAAGCCACACTAATTGGAAATCTTCTTCTGATATGTAAAATATAAGAATGGTAAAACTCCTAAATAAGATGAAAACAACTGAAACACGTGAACTCAAAGATAGTACAAAATAAAATGATACAGCAGTGCTACTTTTCAGGTTTTTTTTTACTTGAAGTACTTTATAATCCAT
>JAPZDX010000006.1:19198909-19209189 GCA_029783625.1 Naso annulatus | reverse complement strand
TAGACTGCATCTTACAGTTAGAGCAGGTCATTACAGCTCGAATATGAACTTTTCAACCCATGTTCTGACAAATATCTAAATTTCAGATAGAAAGTGACAGCCCTCGTTTATTGTGCTGCTGCCCTCCTGGCCAGCTCGAAAGAGATCTCAGTGGGTTATTTATCCGGTCAAATAAAGTTAAAATAAAATAAAAGACAAAATTGCAGATTTCAAAGACTTTTGCAGTTCACGTGTAATAGTGTTATTTGAACTATTTCATGAAAAACTACAGCAGCATCAGATGCCACCATGAAAAAAAAATACTGCATTTCTCAGGATAAAGAGAAATCTTACTTGTTTTAATGGGGGAATTTAGGCTGTAATGTGAGTCTATGCCAGCTCATATTGGGCGGCAGTCGATCTGATTTTTTTTGTCTTTGTGTTTGTCCTCACCAGAGTTATCACTGAGCAAGTGACTCGTGACTGAAACATTTAATCATCTTGTTTAACAATGACAAATGTTCACTGAGGTTTCCTCCCACCAGGGTCTGATAGGAAACAGTGGGGGGACTGTGGAAAGGATCGGCACTGACATTTGCTGGGTGCCGAAATGAAATTATTTTGGGCATCATCTGGTGTCGGGAAATGGGCATCAAAGATGAGTGTTAATTAGACCCCTCCCAACCAATGCTACGATCTCTGTGACTTGTGCCGGAACGTAGTGGACCATGTCCGAGTCACTGCTGAGTGGCGACAGCAACAGGAAGAGAAAACTGCCAAAGCTTTTGGGTTTTAGTGTCTAACATTTTAAATGGACTGTAGCTATTTCTTGTTATGTGGAAATTGAAAGAGAGTGGTTGTATGATGGCAAAGAAAAACAAGTTTATGAGAAGATGAAATTTAATAAGTGCTTCTAAATATAGACACAAGAGTATCACAGTAATTAATCTTTTGTCATCTTACTGCAGTTGTAAATGACAACATGTATTCTTGCGCAGATCAAATGATTTCTGGCCTAGTTCTAGTGGCAGAAATAAATAATGAAATGCCGTTCTGACAAAGGTGCATTTAAAGATCCAACGCAGATTTTGATCAACCACAACTGGAAATTACTAATGCTGACAAGTTGCCAGGTAATCTGAGGAGAAGACATTTTTATCCTGCAGGACTTCATAAAATTCAGTTTCACAGAGAAAATGCTTCTAAGGATCAAAGGAATTCAAAGATGATTTCCAGTCAACCATCCAAAATTTCTCTAGTGTGGGATCTGTCTATTGTTACTGATGGTCTTAGAGGCTTAAGTCCTGTATTGGATTTGAAATATTTTACTCAAATGCCCAAGGACAGATCAGTCTGTATCAGTGAGCATGCAACAGTATCTGTAGTCTGCTGAAGGCACCAACAAGTGAAAAAGTTTCTCACATCCCTTAACTTGCTGTGTCACATGTGCAGCTCCATATAGAATCAATTCAAGGAGATTAACAAGCGTGGGGGCAATACTTCTAAGCTTGAAAATGATAGCTGAAGGACTTAGACATGGGACATTTTGGCCTAAACACTCATTTTAAGTAAAAAACTCAACAGATAAAACAGAACTAGCATCTCCTGTGTCATTGCAGCTTTGAATTTTATTGTCTTGTTGATCTGTCTGTGCATTTCGATACACCTGCCTTGCTTCCTCTCCGCAAATTTAATGAATTTGACAAAAGAAAAGACACCAACTAAAATAATTAGGTAACTTGTTGTTCAGAAGGACTTAACCGCAGAATTTCACTTTTCAGCACGAGCAGTCATTTGACAAAGTTAGACTTATGCTGACACTTGGGCACTTCAATTAGTTATACTTTTGTACTGAAGCAACAGTTACAACAGAATCTAGCGCAAATGGAGCACAAGCTCACGAGTCTTTTGTTCATCTCCTTAAAACGGCTTAATATCACCCGCTCAGAAATCGTTCCCCTGAGAAAGAGGTAGCACTAAAGTAAAGGTTGGCTCATAAATGACAAACAACGGAGGAAAGAGTCATGTGTCTTCCCAGGGGAGCATCTTTGAATGAACTCAGGTGCAGTACGCACACGCTTAAGCAGTAAGAGTAGAAATATTCCTAAAATGGCAAGCCATCATGAACAGCACTTACATGACAGATTACATTCTTCACATCAAAAGGAAACTCCTTAAAATGGCAATCTGATAAATCAGTATTGCATCTGCTGGAAGTCCAAATAATCATTTCATATAGCACTGTGAACATCAAAAATTAAGAGCTTTCACAAGGAGGTTCTTTTCTAAGTTTATTTACATTACATTGTACCTTTTTGTATCATAAATGTCAGAAGTTAAATTTAGTTCATGTGTAATACCTTGAATGTGTTAAATACGGATTGGAGGCAAATGTGCTTATTTAATTACAATAAGAATTCCAGGATTCTCCACCTCAGTATTTTGAGAAACATGCCAAGCACAGCTGTTTATATTCATAAAAATACCTAGCCTACCCTATTAGAAGAATAAAGAAATGTTTAATTCATGTAAAATGTCAAATTTATCCCAGAATTATGCTAAATGTCAAAAATGATTCCATCTCACAGCTTACAGCTCAGAAATAAAAAAGATGAACAAAAGAGAAGCAGTAAGTAAGAGCAATGATAAGAGCTGGTCATTTTGTAGTTGTCAATCAAAGTTGCCTGTATTGTCTGCCTTTGGCACACATTTTCTTCACAGAATTGTTTTGTTGTGCTACATGATGGAGCACCTTTTGTGTGTTTGTGTGTTAGATCTCGATGAAGGAGCATCTGGAGGACAGCCTGCTGGAGTGCACCATGCAGGACCTGCTGCGTTACGACGACTACAACAATGATGGACACCTCAGCCTGCACGAGTTCTACACAGCTTTCCGTGAGTGTTTAGTTTTTCTGTGCTTTGCTTTTTATCATCTCCCTATTCTTTATTATCTGTCTTTCCCCCAAATTATCTGGGCAATTAAATCGAAAGCAACTGGACTTAGTAATATATCTGTGAAGACGTTTCACCTCTCATCCGAGGGGCTTCATCAGTTCATGTGTGTCTGACTAGACTAGGCTAGTCTTGCCCAGATAACTATGACGTGGACGAATGAGAACATTCACAGACTTCCCAAAGATTGTTATTTTGTCTTCTTTTTTTTACGTACTATCAGAAAACAAAGTATTTGTAGCAGAGTGTGTGTTATCATGTAAAATATCTATCTAACTTAAAGCACATTTAAAGTTTGTCTTCCATTAAAATCTATAACCAATTCTAAATTTTTTTTATTTTTTATAACTATACATAAAATTTAAGTGCCTCTCTAATGTGTATGTGTAATATTTAAGTCTGCATGCCTGGTCTACACGTCTATACCCTTTGGTTAATTAGTTTGCTTTAGTTGACAGACCATGCAGTATATACATCACCAATGCTTTTATAAACTAAACACACAGCTTACTGCCATCACAATTTGGTGGTGGTGACCTCCCATCCAGTGAGCCTCTCTCAAGCGACCATCAGGATAAAAGTGTTTCAGCCTCAGATAAATTGATAATTGCACACAGGCCCATGTGCCCAGACCAAGCCATGATTAAAGCATCTGGAACAGCCATAATAGCCTTTGGGGTTCAGGCTGAGCGGCAGCTGAGGCAGGTTCCACCTTATTATGTACAATAATCACAATTGCTGGACGCCATGGCAACCTGCTGCTGCTCCTATTTTCCAATTAAATTCTTTATTTCCTCTTCAATTTCTTACTTTAAACTGCAGTGAAGTAACTTTGATCTGTGTTCAAAGCGGCAATATACTCCAATAAAGTTGATAAATACAGCATTTAGCCATGGCAGGTGGCCATTTCTGAGCCTCTACCTTCAGCTTGTGCAGGTCCATTAAGTGTCATCACTAATTTAGCCTCTTAATGACTGGTTTTAGTGGGAACCATCCTGCTATTATTCTGTTACACTCCTTTCACCTTCCAGATGGGCAGTGAGCAGACATCACATGGTATTTATCTATCAGCAGGCTTGCCTGCAGGGTTCTAGGCCTTGTTTGTCAATGCATTTTATGTATGACAAGCAGTTGAGGGTATGGGTTGGGACCAATAAAACAAGCTATTGATCAGATGACGCTCAAGGTTAACTGTTGGGCTGCAGAAAGACAACACCAAGAGGGAGTAATTATTTTCGAGTGGTGCATCTTGTGTTTTTGGATAATGCTGACAGAGTTGAATTGTGTAAGTTTTCATTTAAGTGTGTATGTGTGTGTGGGTGTCAGTGCAGGCGTGTGCTTTTTGCTGGGATGCATTCAATGCTTTCCCCAGTGAGTGGTCTGGGAAACCGAGCAGCCAGGAATCACAGGTGTGTTTAGCAGGGTGGAAATTCACAATATGGTCATAAGCTTGGAAAATAGAATGCGAATAATAGGCCTTAAATGATGTGAGAAGGTATTTTTCCCCGGTTGAAAAGCCAGTTGTCTGATCTCAGCCGAGCATTTGAAATACAAGCTTTAGTCATCTTTTGGAGACCCGATAACTCAAAGCACAGGGGTACAAATTTTAGTCAGCAATCTTGTAAAGTTCATGTTTTTCCTCTGTTGATACTTTTTTCTTCAGCTTTGATGTAAAAATCAAAACCCTCTGGCTGTTTTCAAAAAGAACTCCTGCTTCATTGTTGCTCCCACACTTACTGAACCGGTGCTCTTAAGGAGCGCTAATTGTGTTTTTGAGGCCCCTTTGTTGTCTTTGCTTTATTTAATGTATAAACCTTGACAGGAACACAGTTAAACGAGTCTCTGTTGCCACCCAAATCTCTTTTTTTATTTTTACCACAAATTGAATAGAGGGGAATATGTTTGGAGAACACTCCCAAGATGATTGGATTGTTATTGATTTTTTTTCTTCCTTATTCTACCTTGTACAAGCCGAGCAGGTTGTATTTGTGTACCTTTCTCTGCTACCTTCTTGGCACTTGTGTTAAGCAGATTCTGCTTTAACACCAAAGTGTTTCTCCGATCAAAGAATCCAAAAATAATGTTAACAAAATGTTTCTAATAAAGTTACAAATATTACTGCAATTACCGGGAGGCAGAAATCACATTTACATTTTTGATTCAGGCATTTAGTCCAATCCAATCAGTACAACCATGAAACCATATTTAAGCTCTTAATTATCAGTTTTATAGTAAGCACCAGTGTTACATATGGGGTTAAAGTCAAAAATGGTTGGAAGAGTTTCAGAACTGGATCGTCTCGCCCATTGAAAACTAATTTAAATTTAATAGTTATTAGCACTGACAAATCAGGTTCACATTAAATACACTGAAGAAGAATAAAATATTTGTTATGTAACAGTTGGTTTAATTTATAAGAAGTCTTGTTAGAAATTAGAACCAAATATTCAAAACCTAAAGTAAAATCTTCTCTTTGTCAGTGTCATTCAGTTTACAGTGATTAAAAAAAAACTTAACAAAAACTTGAAAACTTAAAAACAAATCCTAGTATGAGAAGCTTGACACACAGAATATTTGACATTTTGGTTTATAAATGTTTTAAATTATTCTTCCATTTTTTTGAGATGTCTGTCAATAAACTTATTCAACATTTAAGTCATAATGACAATTATACAAGTAATCTGAAAGTTAGATTAATGTACACAGAAAAACACTAACGTCTTGTTATTGGAACAGCAGGAGTGAATAATCAAGCTTTTATTTGCCGAAGAGAAAATTGCAGAGCAAAGATAACAGCATAATGGCATTAAATCAGCTCTATAGTTTCCTAATGGTGAATGAATTCACAGAGTTCTGTTTCCTTACAGTTATTACAGTGTCAGGATTGTGTAGTGGGTGGATGACTTGTACATGTGCTCTTTGTATCCAAAGTAGAATCACTGTCATACAATAAGCAGGAATTTGCACAATTTTCATGAATGTTAAGATGCTTCACATGAACTGGTCGGTAAAAGGCAACATGACATTTGCAAAGAGCTGATAGGTGAGCAGACTCATTAAGAGATATTTGAAGCCTGCAGCAACACTGTTGGCTGCTGTTGTTCAAATGTCATAAACACTCAAGTAGTTTTGGCACAAAGTCAAAGAAGTGTCGTGGTAGTAGGTCCCTGTGATTTCTGCAATCACAGAATCATGGACAGAATCCTGGAATTGGACAATAAAAATGAAATTTATCGTTAAACACGGAATATCACGGAATTGACTGCAATTTGGCTGAAATTCTGTCTTTGGGAGAAAAACAAACATTTATCTGGGGAGAACATTCTGGTGGGGGGGTTGCTGATGTATGAGACCACCTGTATTTCACTTCATGAACACTCCTGCCCTCCCTCCCAAACAATGCAGGCATGTCAAAGTGGCCACCTGAGATGCCGGCAAAGTTGGCAAAAAGAACAATGAAACTCGTCACTCACCCCAGAATACAGAGCTGAGCAGGCTCCATGTAACTTCTGTGCGTCAGGTGATATGCTGTTTTTAAAACTCTGTCAATATACTGTCGATTGGAAACATGTAGACACGTGCAAAGACTCGTGGTCTAAAGCCCATGTGAAAAACAAGAAAAAACACCGTGCTTCGGGATTCCAATACATTAAAATGGAAAAAAGATGGAATTTGGGCAAAAATAAAACAGAATCTTGAAAAAAATAAAACAGATTTCATTGGGGCCTATGGTAGTGACCAGACAGACCAAGGGATTGATTGCCAAGCTCAAGGACTGCCAAACTGGCTTAGCATGGCAGCCAATCTAGAGGACGATTCACATGCATCATGTGATACTTAAAGTTTAGGGACTGTTTATGTATTTGTCGTATTGGCTCTCCAAGTGAATGTGTGAAAGGTTTATCTGCTGCACTAGTCACGCTGGAAGAACAATTAATGACAAACCCATAATAGTATAAACACCACCACAGTGTTATGGCTGTTACCTTTCAATTTGCCGAACTGTAACTAGAAGCATTGAGTTTGTGGTTGAAAAGTTAAAAAGTTGTCTCAGACACAGAAACTTTAGGACTGCTGGAAACCCACCAGATCCTACAGAGACCAGCATGAAAGCAGCAGAACAAAGGTAAACATTGATGGTCATGAGTTCAAGCTAAAGCTCTCAAACTAACGTCAGCCTACTGGCTTGTTTATTTCACTAAATCTCCGTGTTTGACTTTGGGTCATCAAGCCAGCTAACTGGGAGAGCAACAGAGGAATATGGGAGGAAAAACAGCAGATGAAGGAGGGTAGGTGAGAGGAAAGCAGTGAGGCAACAGCAGAAAGATGGCAAGAGGGTGTTTAAAAGAAGAAAAGTTGAGAATTTTCTGTGATTATGTTTTTGTAACATTTCCTTTGCTTGCATCAATGTAGCAAGATTTTGAGACTACAAATTACTGATAAGTGTTTGGTTTTAATTTTTTTGAATTAGGAAAAAAAAAAATTCTTCCTGGAGGTTAATGATCTTAGAGCGCCAACCCAACAGTTTTTTGTTGAAATAATTATTTTTCTCCTCAATTTTCTCTGTCATTTAAATGCTAAATGGTTAGTCTCAAAATTTTTAACAGCTTAAAATGATGTCAGAGTTGCTTTTTTTCTTTTTTAGATTTGTTTATAAAGTTTAATTTGTTTATTAGACCAACAGATTTGCTTAAGCATGTAACTGTATAGTGGCGGAGCTTGTCAGCATATGTTAACAGAACCACTAGCTGTTAAGGTGCAGTGCAATGAGCCATCAGTACTGCTTTTAATTTATTTACAAATACACACAGCTTGTGAGCATCTAATTAGGGCCGTGCTGGTTTTCCCTTGTTTTCATATCTCCATCTTTTTTTACTCGCATGCAGCTATTTCCATCAAGACTATTCCCTTTAATTTTTCCAGGGTTAGGGCTTTCGTCTCCACTTGGAGTTGATTTGTTTCCCTTGCTCTTGTTAATAGTGGAATTATATGGAGATGCTGGTCGGCACTAGCAGGGCCACTCAGCAGGTCTGAATAATTAATCAAGAGAGTGAAGTAGCAGAGATGGAAAGGGAACAGCAGAATGGTAGGGGAGTGAGACTATCAGTGCATACTCTAAGAAGGTTGGGGGAGGAAAGATTAGCAGAAGAATGAAGATGACTCTCTCTGGAGGGGAATGACCAGCAGGAGGAATGAAGCAAAGTGGAAACACGAAGTGGAAAGAAAATATGAAGGTTGTAGTTGGTGAGAGACAAAGAGCAGACACGGTAAGATAAAGGTCAACAGGTTTGAAAGTTGGAGAAAGGGATGTGTACGTGTATATGTACGTGGGTGTGTGCTGAGGGCCTTTTGTGCAGCACATGGATGTGCATACAGTATGTTTGTATCCTCTATTCACCTGAACTCGTGTGTGTGTGTGTTTCTCTGTAAGACTTAGTATGTGTAGGCATGTGTATTGTAAGTTACACATAAAATTTCTGTTTGTATGTGAATTATCACGTCTAAATAATGAATCAGCTGAAAATCACAAACTAAATAGGAAATTTCCATGCAAAAATTCAGATGCTTTTTTGTGAACATCAAATTAAGCTACAGTGGAAGTGTTCTACTGCTATATTTATAATGAGGCATCTAAGCCTTAGGTTTTAATTAAAACAAACTCATTTGTACATGTGTGCTTCAGCAAACATTTAATTTATCAGAGGCAAACAGTTTATATTTAAATTATTAATTTGCAAATTGTGTGTTCAACACGTAGCAGAGCCCACATTCTGAACTTAAAATTGCTGAAAGAGATAAAATTACAAAAAAGGGTTCAGTTTACTTTTCACTGATAGTAAACCAAAAAAAATGAGGGAAATCTTTGCATTTATTTAAGCAGGACCACAGCATCAGCAAATGATTGGCTTCATGAATGGTCTGAAAGGGAAGTAAACAGTAACAGATAACATTAGATAAAACTAGTAGATAAAGCTGTATTAACCCTAAGAGGGAAAAATGTTTCCATAGTGTGTGCACTATGCTTTACTCTAGATAATTGATGTACCTGAACAGTGCATGCACTCAGAGACAAAAAGCGTCCATGTACATCCTTACATGTACAGAATGAATGGAAACCAAAATTGATGAACATAAAGTTAAAGGCACTCTAAGCACGGTTGGTTGACGTTACCTCTGTTGACGTTCGACAGTGTTTTCAAATAAAACGGAGCTAGCTAACTTCTCTCGTCTACTCATCTCCCCCAACCCCCCTTCATGTGCACACATGCACGCAAACCCCCAACCCCACCCCCCAGTCCCTCTTATCGGTGATTGGCTGGTTGGTGCAGCCTGGACCACAGTGTTGTTGTTGGCGTTTTTGGAGCCTGGGCTGTCCACAGAGTCCGGACTTTTTTACAGGATATTCAGAGGACAGACAGCCAGCGGATCGTGAGGAGATGTTTGCTGTACGTAACTAGTTTAGAAACCGCGTAACAAGACTTAGAATGCCTTTAAGTGTATCCATACTATCAGTGATAGTTCAGAGTTGTTATGGCAGATGGGACTAAACCAGTACTAGAACAGAGAGTGGTTTTATTTCATTGATTCAATGAATCAACCTACTCATTTGCGACCTTGTCTCATAGAAATTATACAGTACCTCTAAGAATGGCTCAGAAGGAAGGTCGGCAGATGATACGAGGGTTCACATCCTCGGTCATATGTGTTGTTAGACTCAGACCACAATATAGGGCCCTATGAAATCCCTTTTATTTTTCCCAAATTCCATTTTTTAATTTATTGGAATTCCGAAGCACAATGTTTTTTTGTTTTAACATGGGCTTTAGACCTTAAGTGGTCTTTGCACGTGTCTACACAATCAACAGTATGTTGACCGAATTTGCAAAAACAGCTTATCACCTGGCGCACAGAATTAGTTTGTAAACTGCTCGGCTCCGTGTTTTGAGGTAAGTTTTTGAGGTAGTTTTTTTGCTGACTTTACCAGCATCTTGGGCAGCCGCTTTAACATGCTTGCATTATTTAGGAGGGGGATGGGAACATTTGTGAAGTGATGTACAGGTGGTCCCACGCATTAGCCACCCCTCCGAAATGTTATCCCCAGATAAGTTGTTCTCTTTCCCCTGAAAACAGAATTTCAGTCAAATTACGGTCAATTCCTTGATATTCCATGTTTATTAGCTTCCATTTTTATTGACCAATTTTGCAATTCCATCTGCAATTCCATGATCACGGAAATCATAGGGCCCAGACAATAGCACTTCGGTTAAGGTTTGGAAGAGATTATGGTTTCAGCTACATGCTAATTAATAAACGTATCGTGTCAAGCTTCAAGAGCAACTTAGGATGCT
>JAPZDX010000006.1:19184214-19198809 GCA_029783625.1 Naso annulatus | reverse complement strand
GATTCTATGAGATGATGAATTATTGCAAGAGAGGATATTGTTGGAAAACAAAAGAAAACATTAAAACTACACTTACTTCCACAGTATCAGAGGCAACATTCAGTAAACAGTCAGTAAAAGGTTTTGCTGATTTGTTCAGAAAGACTATTTCAGACCCACCAGTTATGTTTGTAAACAGTGTTTTCCCATTACCTTGATATAACAAGAATTCTGACAGCATTACATGAGTCCAAAATGTGTTTGCTGATGCAGATTTGTTGTGTAATGTCTACAAGAGGGGGTTTTCTCTTCAGCACTACACTTCAAAAATTAGACTCACATTTAAAGTTTCATGAAGGTTACGTCAGAGCAGAAATGCAGCTGGTCCAGCAGGATGAAGTATTTTTCCTGCTCTGTGTCCATTTTACACCTGTATGTCTCCAGTGAAGCTCCAAGACGGCCCTGATGCCTCTGCAGCAAGATTATATCTTTTTGTTGCAGCCTGGTAGCTCCTGTCAAGGTTTGATCCTTCATGTTTCTCAAGTTTGCCCTTAATCTGCACAAATGATCTTGCTGAGATCAGATATCACTTTAACAACAGGAGGCTGTTGTTCTCTGACAGCCAAGTGGGTGAAAGACCTCCAGCTAAGCTCTTACCAACACAGTGACTTTGAACTGGAGGTCTTGGTGGTTCCCTCTGCACCCACACAATAACATTCCCTCTATCTTCCTTTGCTTTCTATTGTTTTCCTGTCCGAGCTTCATCTACCTCATCCTCCCATCTTTTCTATTTTCCTTTCTGTGCACATATCGTCTTTCCTATTACTTTCTCTTTATTGTCCTTTCCTTTCTTCCTCTTTCCTTTTCTGTCCTCCCTGCCCACTCTCTCCTAGCTACTGTCCACTGCCTCATTACAGCTCAGTGGACCTTTGCAGCTAATTGCCGGTGTGTGTGTATGAGGAGCTTCCTCGCACTGTCTAAGTGTTGTCTGTATTCCTGAGTAATTATCCAGTGTCGGGTAGCTGCAGGAAGAGGTGAGAGGCGGTTGGGGCTTTGGTCACACATCTTCTGTGCGGCTCTGATGCTTTTTGCCAAATGTTGTGTGACTGATAAGATGTGTTGCTGTTTGTTGTTGTTTGTTTTAAGTGATCTGTGTCATGCTGGAAGTGGTTGGTTTGCTTCTGAAATAAGATTGTTGTGAAAATATTTTTATTTATTCATCCCACTTGTGATAAAACAACATATTAACAACATATTCAACATTTTGTTGGAAATGGGATATTTTGATTTCGCTAAGCACAAAGGGTTTGCTACAAACTGTAAATATAGAGGCTGTTTTTTGTCCGTTGGGGCAATATTGTTTATTGTTTACATCATTGTTCAAAGTTTCTTTACCCGTACTAAGATTTACCATTTTAAATAATCGGCCAATGCATTGTTGGTTCTGTGCACACATACCTTGTATACATGCATGCAGTCATGCACATATACTCCTATAACACCTTCCAACCAGTGGTCACTCAGCAGTCTCTTCTGAATACAATAGTAAGAGATCCCTAGTGAGTAGTCATAGCAACTGTGGCTGTTGTAACGACCGAATCATTTTAGTACAACTCCTAACTGATGCAGCTAATGCCCTCGACGAGATGAGAGGAAAGGAGAGAAGGTAAAGACAGATGTCAGTGAAGAAGAAGAGTCTTGTAAATAATATGAACCCCACACAAAATCCAAAATGTGAGGATGTGATTTTTGTGTGGGAAAAATGCACCTATTTGAATTGCATTATGTGTGAGTGTAAACATGTGGAAATCTGTAGTGCATAAAAGGGGGAAACATGAGAGGAGAGCAGGGGAAAAGCAAAACGAAAAAATGAGAAACATAAGATGACATTTGGATGGTCGGCCTGTCTGTCGATGCTCATAATACAAAAAGAAGCAGTGATTTACTGCATGCATTTAAATGAAAAAAACATTAGCCAGTCCTGTCCTCAAAGGGTGTCAGAGGACAGTGGGCAATCAGTTTTATGATATTACAACTACACTAACTTGCACAGCTTTAGAGGCAATATTAAGCACTCTTTGGTGAAGCTCTCGACTCAGACATCCATGCTTTGTAAACGTCTGCAGAGTTGGCATGTACTGTGTGTACAGTGGTTTAATAGAAACACATGAGTGTCATGCCTCAGGGTGAAATCACACAAACCACAGTGGTATGGCTGACAGTTATTGTTGGAGTCTTGTTAACCTGGAAAACAAATTGGATCCCTGTCCATACGTGTTAGCGAAGCATGATGGACTCGTCTGTACTGTGTGTCATAGTTCCCTCTCTCTGGTGTTCCAACTCACTCGCCAAACAGAAAATGAATATTGCATAGTCCAGGGAGAGAGAGAGAGAGAGAGAAAAAAAAAAAACAGATTAAAGGACCTCCTGAGGGGCTTCGGGTTTAAGACATTTGCCATGTAATTACAACATTCAGCTGGGAGACTTTTGTTTCATTTCTCATTTTCTGTCACCTCTTTACTGTCTGCGATCACAGTAAAGCCAAAATACCCCCAAAACACACTTAAAAATAGGTTTATTCACTTACTCTCATGTCTATGTGTTTAATATGGAGCTGGAGCCAGGAGACATTTAGCTTAGCTTAGCATAAAGACTGGAGGCAAGGGGAAAGGGCTAGCTCCAAAGTTAGGGAAAAAATACCAGTACCTTTAAAGCTTATTATTGATTATTTTATATCTTCTTTGTTTAATTTGTACACAAATAGAAATGTAAACACGGACATTTGTAGTTTTTGCAGGAAGTGGCGTGTTGTAACTATTTTTCTAGTGAATAGTGAGTTTGGTGCAGTAACACTTTTGGTCCTGTGGTTCCTAGAATGATAAAAAGTAGAAATGCTTATTAGGCAGCAAAATGCCCCCCACTATTGTAGTGTAACCGTGTCATAAACTACGTACCAAATTATTATGATTAGATGGAGCTCATTTCAACTACTGTATAACTGTATATACAGTTTTAATCCTTAACACACACACACACACACAAAATTACGATTAAAAATCAGATAAATAAGGTGAAGTCTAAGTGTGAAGTGGCTTAAATGGAAATACTCATGTAAAGTCCGAGTATGTTAGATTTATTGTTTAAGCCCAACAAAATCAAATTCAGTGCAAGAGGTCACATTTTGAGGAAGCACACAGACTATCTGCTCCACTGACAAAAACTCGCTCTGCTGCTCTTACTGCACTATTGCGTTTGCTCTCCCCACCTAGACCTAAAACAACAGCTGGATGGATCAAATTCAGAATTCAGACTCTGAGGGATTTTGAAACTAATTTTAGGGAAACATAGTAAATTAATAAATGGAGTAGATGAGGCAAGTTGAAGCAAAGTCAGTTCTCACAAAATCTAAATTACAACAGCAAGTAAAGCAAAAAGTATTTAACAGCGAGGTGGATGATGTATTAAATTGTAAGAGTTGCAGACATAAAAAAATAGAATAATAATGCAATGATATTAAGTTCAGTAAAGGTTACTACTGTTAAGATAACAGTAAGATAATCAACCACAGGCAGACTGCAGCCACAGATTAAGTCTAAACGTATCCTTTAATTCTTATTTTAACCATTATTTAGTCACCAACAGGATATTTGAATATTAAAGTATATATTGACACATTTCCCAAAACTGATTTTAAGTTGTAAAGATTTAATCTAAATCAAGAATCTAAATTGGGATGATCTCAGCAGGAGCCCTTTGTTGAGGAAGAACAAAGATAGGAATTAGACAAATGTCTGCCTTGGGTATGTTAAACATGGTGCAGTGAAGTACAAATTGTGCTTGTAATTCATTGGACTGTACGACTCGTAGCAGTGTGCCCTCTGAGTGCATATCATGCTGTAATGAGGAAAAAACGCACTTGTAAAAATCTCACGGTACATCTGGAACATCATATAAAGATCATTAAGACATGACATCTCATTGGTGACACACTGACTTTACTACCAGACGTCTAATATCTCTCATAATTACACATGCTGAATAATTCCATCTAACACTGCACCCCTCCTCCCAGCTTCTCCATTTCCCTCATCTTTCTGCACTTCTTTCATTTCCACCACTTAAATATCATCCTTATGTCTCTAATTAGATGTAAATCCATGCTTTTTAAAGACTCGAGGGGCTTTGCTTTGACCTATTACCCTTTTCGACATTTCTTTTCTGGTCCCCCCGTCTCTTTGCGGCTTTCTTATTTCTATTTTTTCCCCTTTCTCTTTCCTCTGCAACCAGCGGGTCCCGAGGGCAGCAAGTGTGTTCCAACGCGCCATAATTCACAGGCAGCAGCCCCTAGGCTGTTAGTGGCGCAGCATGTGGTCTGCTTTTATCTCTCTCCTCTAACTCCCTCTCTGGCGAGGAAATAATTCATTATCATGCCTCCATTGATTTGCTCTTTCTCTTGCCTCTTTGGTGGAACAGTCCCCCCTTCTCCTTCTCTTCTTTCTTATTTTAACACCCCTCTGCAATTTCAAACAAGTGTGTCTCCCCACACATGTGTGTTTGCCCCTCTGTTTGTGTGTGCCTGCATAGGAGTGGTACCCTCCATCGCCTTTCTCTTCCCATCTCCTCAATGAAATCCCCTCCAGCATCCACCTTCATCAGCTTTGAAAATGTTCTCTCAGAACAAAGGAGATAAACACAGCAGCAAAAAGGGAAAGTAAAAATATAAAGATTTTTTGCTGAGGAAAAAAAAATAAAGAAGGAGATTCATAGAACAAAACAACTCCACATTGTTAGAGTACAACCACATAATCAGCAATAGCTGAATAACCTCAGCTTTGGGGTACTCTGCTGTTACAGCATTCGTGAGTGAGGAAGAAATATTTCCCATTTGCGCTCAAAGGATGGGTTGTTTTCTTTGGGCAAACATCTGTGTCCCGCGTAAATCATCTCGAGTTGGTCCAGATGGCTTGGTTACAGTGATAAGGTTATGTTTTAGTTAGACTTGTTTTCTCCTCTGTTTGTACCGTCAAACTGACATCGTTAAGCTGAACTCAAGAAACCAGACAACACTCAGATCTTCATAGAGGATGAAAGAGAGCGGAACAGGATAAAGGAGAGAAAGAATTAGTGTACAAGTGAGTCGATGTGATGCTTCCAGCTTATTCTGCAAACAGCCATCCAAACCCAAACAAACACCTTAGGGGCTATTAATTTTAGTTCCTCCATATTCAAAAGGATGAAACTGTTTTGATCAGAGTAAGGACTACAAATGCAGAGGAGATGCAAAACGACGGCAGTGGTAACGCTTTGATGCTGCCTGTTAACCAGAGAGGGAGGGAGAGACTAGGATTTGGGAGGAGGCCAGAAGTATCGTGAAAGGAGAAGGACAGAGAGAGATAAAGAGGATTTAGGAGAGCAGATGATGCTTAATTACACATTGCCAAAGGTTTGTCAAGGTCTAGAGGTGTGCAGAGGTGGGGTAAGCCAGAAGGACAGAAATGGAGCAAAAAGAGGGAAGAAAGAGAAGAAGTAAGAGAGCCGAGAAGAGTAGGTCATACACTGTTACATGTGTACAACTTTCTCAAATGGTCGCACCAGCACAGGATTCGGTTTATTTAGTTAGTTAGTTAGTTAGTTAGCTACAGCATTCTGATGAACAGTTGTCTGAATTTGCATACCCTAGTTTTGCAAGAAGTAAAGATCGACAGTGACTCAACCTAGAGATTTACAAGTTATTTCAATCTAAATGTTAAGTTTCTCTGCAATGAGCAGTGGCTGAAAAAATAGATCATATAATTTGAATGTAAAACAGAACAAGAATGTCATCAAACAAAAGCAAAGCATAACAACAGCTTGAATGTTTTTCATGTTAGTGTCATTTTTCATTACAGCGAAACAGATTACAAATGCAGGAAGGAAAATGAAACCGAAACCAAGAGTGTGATTTTTCTAAAAAGATTTTTTAAACCACTGTGAAACAATCAAAAAAAACATTGCTGTTTCTGTCATTCAAACCTTCCACCCCTCCCGCTCCTCACTAGCGCTGTCTCTCTGTCCCTTGCTCACCCGCCAACGTGTCAGGTGGCTCCTGAAATTTTCACGCCAAATAAAAGACCTATCTGCATTTGGCGCCGTCGAGTGTTAATTTCAGACCCTGGCAAGAAGGGAGAGACAAACAGAGCCAGCAAAGAAGAAAGCTATTTCTTTCAGCCACAATGTCTTACCCCAAAACAGTTATGATCATCACGCACTCGCTCAAATGCAACAAGGGGAAATTTTAACTTGCTTACTCCTCAAAAAATGGTCACATATGCAACCATTTTGGTCGCAGTGTTGCCCTGCTGTTGCAGCGGTAATGACTGTGGAGGATTATGTGGGGGGTATGAAAGATTAGAAAACTAGAAGAAAGTGTGAAGAATACAAGGAAAATGAGGATGAAGATGGGGCGTGGGTTAGGCTGAAACACAAATTTTGAACCTTGGGGGAGAAGAGGAACGATGAGAGGTGAATGAGATGGACACAGATTATTACTTACACGTTTTTACAGTCTTTACACACAGTCAAACAGGGAAAGTGAATGAGTCATATTTCTTCTCGACTCCTTGAACATGAAGTGTCAGGTTTTCTTCAGTTTCACTTCATGACACAGTTTTATAGTTTGGGATTTTTTGTGATTAAGTGTGTTTGGCATTCTAACGATAATTTATATTTGTACATGAGGCCCACTGCAGGTATCCAAACACATCAGTCAAAGAAGAAATTCACACACACACACAAAAAATCTTTGCTTCTCTTCCTGTGTTCTCCGTTGATGCTCTTAAATCAGGCAAAATTTAGAGAGAGCAATTCAACACAGCGTGATACAACCTCAGCAGTGGCCAGAAAGGAGAGACGCTCAGTGGTGCACTAGAATTTTATAACTGAACTATAACCAGGATGCACACTTTCTGTTTTTCTGCTAGCAGGTCTGATATTTTCACATCACGGATAATGAACAAAGGCTTTAAAAATTACAGGCATTACAGGTAAAACGTGAGACTCTCAAAGGCTGTAAGATTTTAGTGTGGGTTGGATGGAACTAAAACTGGATGGAGGCTGTGAATAATATATTTCTCATAATCCTAGTGAAGGTGTAGTGAAATAAACGCATAAGTCAAAATAATAAGCAGTCATAAGAATAAAAAGACATATGTAAAAAAACAAAACAAAACAATGAACCACAATCACAACACAAATTAAAATACTGAGGCTGAATAGATGCCTGAATATTCTGACATCAACCTTTCAAAAAACCAGCCATTTAAAACAGCTGATTTATTAATAAATGTGCATGTCAAAAGTAAATCTTGTCAGTTTGTACTTATAGTGAAGATGAAACATGACGAAACTGCAAAGAGAGAAGTTTTACCAGTAGAATTTCCTGTTGGTTATACATCCTCTTTTTAATTATGACAGGTTGTGGTTGAATTTTTTGTTTGTGTTTGTGATTAGAGAGTTCTGAATTGTTTTCCTACAGTGAGCCTGAGTATTCCAGATTTTTTTTAGAATTGTCGCACTCCTGTATGAGCACTCACACTCGAAGCCAATATTATTTAGTGGCTTTCAAAGAATTTCCAAAGCCAAAGTTTTTATTCCAGTAGACCTTGAAAGTGCAGCTTTGACAGCTTTAGAGAGCTTAAATAGTCAAACATTGCAAGTGCAGGTATGTATGAGAGACAGTGAGAGGAAGAAGTGATGATAAAGGAGCAGGTAATCCCCAATCTCCCAAGTCTTTATTCTCAGGAGTGTGGTCTGATTCTTCGGCTCGGCTCAATGTTGCACGCTCCTGGCAGATTGTTAGTACTCAGTATCTCCTGTGGCAACAAGCTCCTATTCAACCCAGTCTTCTAAAACAACATGTGCTGATGGAGCTGGCTCCAGGGTTAAAGCTCAGAGGTTTTTTGTACCATGATTATGCAGTGTTTTCTTGCCTGGCTTAATCTCAGTTACAAGCTATACGCATGTGGGACACCTTGATATGATGTTGTACGACACATTTAGAACCCAGAGAGATTTTCAGAAGCTTTTGAGCTTGATGCCTTGAACACAGCTATGAAAATCTTGGGTGCAGTGGGCTGTAGACGGGAAGACATCACTGTATGGGAGGCAGAGAGACGACCCAAAGCAGCTGCCAGTCGGTCATCGAATTTAAACCACTGATTAAAATCACATTTCTGACTGAACACAGTTTGAAGAAATTTTTTTACTCCTTGCATTACTCATATGTACTCAAATATAATTCATATTGAGTAAAGCATTCAGAATATTGATGTGAAGTTTGTGCTCCCTGATAAATCCTGATGAATTGGTTCTAATTTACTTATTATGTAAAGGTAAGTCAAGACCATAAGCTGTTATTTTACAAGAGAATTCAATGTCAACATACAA
The DNA here is from genome assembly GCA_029783625.1 of Naso annulatus. NCBI lineage: Eukaryota > Metazoa > Chordata > Actinopteri > Acanthuriformes > Acanthuridae > Naso > Naso annulatus. The sequence goes on along the minus strand of JAPZDX010000006.1, from coordinate 19,190,406 downwards.
CGAACAAACTGGACAGAAACTAAAGCAGCAGGAACGTCTCCACTCTCTGATAATAATTTACATGTTACATGTATTATAATATATGACTCAGCATATCATCATTTCACTTTTAAAGTTGCAGTAGATGACTTCTGCAAAAAAGCTAGCAAGCTAACGTTAGCTGAAGCATGAGACTCGTTGGTTAACAGCTTCACTGCTGCCGTTTGTGTCAGCTTGCATTTTATTTTGTTTGTTGTTGCTCTCTTACTAAGACTAAATGGTTGCAGGGAAAGTTGCAGCGGAGTACACTGGTCCGTCTCAGCTCGAGCTTGTGCCAGCTGATGGTGTGGCCTGCAGACACTGTTGTCGGCAGAGGCAAGTCAGAGCGTAAGAGACGAACAGCTAATCAGCGCATACTGATGTCACCTGTCGCTAAGAGGTGCAGCATAGACCGGCCAATCAGGACAGAGAGTACAGAGAGTACATTTTTCCGCTAAACCTTTGTCCTGGTGGCAAAGAAAATATCATGGTTAAAACAGGGCTCATTAGAGACCAATTTGGTAGCAAAAGGTGTCATTTATCAACCACTGTTACACTGTTTAGTCAGGATATACATCATAATGACAAAGTCAAGACGAAAAAGTTGTCAAGTTTCACTTGAAATAACTCTTAACGAAAAAAGGGTAATATAATCTGAATTTTACTAACTCTATGCATCCAACAGACATGATTGGACCTTCCCATACATCTTTCATGATTAGTCTATGACCATATACATGAAGATTAACTTATTGTTAGCTATTATCTGATGACAGTTTATGGCAGTTTCTTCAGTAGATTTTGTGCTGGCAGCATGTCGGATCTCCACATTCAGGCAGAAAGAGCAGAGGTCAAAGGCCATAGGGCCCGAGCCAGACAGAGAATATCCCCATTTGGACAAGTTCATGGAGGTGTCATGGCTTCAAATAACCCATTCCTTATATTTCATAATGGACTTGGATCACAAAAAGTTCTGAATCTGCCATTTCTGAGGCTCAGTATTGTCACTGTTGAGCAGGATGCCAAGCTGTAGAACAGAAAATATGCCTTTGGTCAGATTGCTCACACCTGTCTGGTTAGTGTGACATCCACTGTGTGACAAACATTAGCATAGACTATCTCTCGTAAACACACAGGTCAGTTGTTACTTAAGGCCATATGTGTATGAAAAGGGTCCAGTTGGGAAGAAAACCAGTGTCTTCTCACTTTGAGCTGACAGTTCAACCCTCTAGCCCCTGTGCTGCTGTTTAATCATTGAGCGTGCAGGAATTTAGCCTAAAACTTTCATAATTATTTTCAAAACTCCTGTCATGCTTGGAGGATCCATAATAATTTTGTAGTGTGCTGTAGACAAACTTTATTCTCCCATAATTCATTGCACAGGAGAGAGAAAGAGAGTTGGAGGGAGAGAGTACTCCAGGGGAAAATATAGCGCAATTAATCAACTTCATCAACTCATCAGCAGCTTTTTAAAAACCCAGTTAGTGCTTATAATGGTACCATGTTACAATGCATTTTAGTTCACTTTTCTGCTAATTAATCAGCCCACATTTCACTGAGGAATAAAATAAAGACAAAAAGATGTTTCTTAGCCAGCCTACTGAGAATACTTATTGTTGAAAATCTAGTTGTTCCAAAAGACTGATCTTTGTCAGATAAAATGTCTTGAGGTCTAATGAAGGTCTCTGTTATCAGAGAATTGATGTTATCAAATCCCAGACACTGGTTCAAAGACCACTGAGGCATTAGTGTTATTTTACATCACTTATATTAATGTAGGTATTCAGTTTTAACTTGAGTCAGTTTTAATTATTTCTTCAAGCAAATTATATTTTCCAAGTGTGTAACTACTGCATGCCTGATTTTCTGAAACTCAAGAAACTTGCAGGAATCATCTTGATGTAAAATTTGACTCAACTATCACTCATCTTTATAAATCTACAAATGTCCATTTGTTTTTTATAGTCAACCTTTGTAATTAAATGTGAAAAAATCCCAAAGGTTTGTTTATCTAAACTTTCATAAATTCAGTCTTAAAGTTTGATCCTAATAGTCAGTTAAAAGTGGCACATCATTGATTTTCCATGTATATCCCAACTAATAAGACAATACAGTAGATTCTGAGAAAATACAGTAGCCTAAGTAAAAGGTTCCCAAACTTCGCCATGCCAAGGGACCCCCATATAGCATTAGCCTCTGCAAGGACCCCCCTACTGCAAAATTTCTAAATTTGTGGTTGTGCCTCATTTGCAGCTGAGTCATCTTTGGTCAAGTGGCCTGGTGGTCTTTTTTCTTTTCAGAATTTTTTCCATTTTAGCTCATGGTAGGCAGCTAGTTTTCAAGGGCACAGCATTTTTGTTCAGCCCCCCGAAACCCACCCTCCCCTCTAAGTTTCCACGACCCCCCTTGTACCCCCTGTCAGGGCCCCCACTTTGAAAAACACAGGCTTAGGCGACATCACTTGAGTGGTCATGGATTGGACTATATTTTTACAAAAATCCCAATTTAAGCAAGGAGTGTTGAGTTTGAAAGGTGTAGATGTTTAGCAGACCATGAGGGTCTAACAAAAGCTGCCATTGGGTTTCTATTGAATAGATTGCATGTGAGCACAGTTAGTGCAAGTGCAACATAGTGCTTTTGTACTTTGAGTTAATAGCGGGTCTGTGGCTGGAGGACTGATCGTGTTTGTATGATGTGTGAGAACAGATGCTGAGGTCTGACGATGTCCTGGAGTTACCGTACATTCTAGTTTTGAAGTAGTGAGTAATCCCAGAGGCACTGTTAAACAATTCTTCAGCAATTTCCAGGTATTTACTCACTTAGAGTTATTATTATATCTCACTATTTTTAAAATGTGTTTAACTGATAGTACAGATAGGGGTGTTTATGAGTCTGCTTCCATCCCCCTGTACTTAATTCACTTGTGACCTTCTGCAGTACCAAAGCAGGATAGATGAACAACATTTTTAGGGCAGTGTCCTCAGCTTTAAAAACCAACAGAGTATTATGTAAAAATTAATTTTTAAGCACCCAAGAGTTTCAAGTGGACAACCTGGTTTCTGTACTCTATAAAAACCTGGTTAAAAATGAGAAGTGTGTGCAAGTGTGTAATACTAAATAAATGTTTTTAATTTGTCCCATTTTAAAGCAGCACCCAGCTCTCACAGAATACTATAGTGTTTATCAGTAATAAAGCAGAGTGTATACTGTGTAGTCCTTCTAGTTTACAGTACGAGACAAAATAAAAAACTACTCTGTTTAGTGTTTCTTAATTAGTTTCTGGTTTTTTTTCTCACATTGAGCCTTGTCTAACATTGACCTCTTTCTTTCTTTAGAAAGAAAAAAAGAACTCCTCTAAATTGTAACAGATCACGTTCAAAACACAACACCTACTGTTCTGCTTTTACCACTTCAGTCCAAACTCAAGAGTCCATTGACCTCTTTAACCTTGAAGTGGTTCTCTTGAAAAAAGCCCTGATGAGAGCTGGATGAAAGAAAATTATTAGTCTTTTATGCTGTAACTCTAATCAGACCTTCGTTAGTTAACATGTCATGTGTCTATATCAGAAAATGTGCATAGATTTCTTTCTTCTCAGCACATTTGTCAAGATGCATGCACATTTTAACACATACAAGCCTTTGCAGACGCATCTACCCAGATACATATATAAAGTATAGGTGCCTAGATATAATTTAAAGTGAGGATGCAAGATTACTTACAGGGAAGGATTATGATGGCAAAAAAATTTCCTGAACACCTGAAAGTACCATTACCAGCAATATACAGCCTTCAGTCATGACTAATAAAGCTGCTCTTTCACTATAAAGGTCATTATGCAATATATAATAAATATGAATAAAAAGAAGAGAGAGGGAAAGCATATGGTCCATGTCCATGAGTGCTGAGTGTTTTCTTACACTTTTAAGCTGACTGCCATTAACTGTAACTCTTAGGTCTGTTTTTGTCCTTCCTAATGCTTCATTGACACTTTAATCTACATTAAGGAGAGCAACACACTTGTAAATACACTGTTAATAAGTAGGTTTAACTCCTCCAACTTGCTTAACATTTTGTGTGGAAAAACCACTAATACGCTGCAGACACAGCTTGAAAGACAGCCTAGAAAGATGAAAAAAGAGGTCACATTACACAGATAAATATTAGCCTTTTTTGTGAATAAATGTTGATGTGACTCTTAAATGGAAGCTAAAGGGCAATGAGAAAGCTGAGCTTTCAGGTTTCATCAAGCGTCATTAATATCATCAAGCATTTTGTGTTTTATTCAGAAAGTACTTTCAAAACACCCCCACAAAGGGCAACCATGTATGCATACTGACGTTAAAAACCTGAGTTCAATCAGCTTATAATATGCCTCTCAGCCACAGTAATTAATTTACAGGTTATTAAACCATTGCATAAACCAGAGGCTAACAGCGGTCAACATAGTACAAGTTCTGTTAAAACAAAAGTTTAAAAGAGTCTTACAGACAGTCTTGCTGCTAATTTGGCCACTAGCCTCTAAGATACATCCCAAATTCACCACAGACTCATAATTCTCTTAATTCACCATCTAGCATGTGTGTTTGATGGTATTTTAGGAGTTTTTGAGTTGTCACCAAAGCAACTATCTGTCTTGCAGCTTCCTGTTTATAAGTCCACATTAGCTCAAATTTAAAAAAAAAATGTATATTACAGTTTTGTGATTCTGCAGTGGGGGTGCAGTTTAGCTGCTGTGCTTGCTCCATAACTGAAACACTATGCACACACATACACTTCCCAGTGCTTCTCATTGTGCATTCTGTCTTTATCGATGTGAACCCACAGGTCAGGTCAAGCTGTGGCTCCTGCAGTGCAGAGTTCTTCTGCAGGCCACTAATCTCTCTTACCCTCCTCCTCCCCAAGGCTGAAAGGGCTTTAAAACGAGAAAGACCACTTAGCGAACCCTGTCAGGAAATGCCTTCATAGTTTACAGTAGGAGGCATGACTGGGAGAGAGAGGGGGACGAGGGAGGATGAGGGGTGCTCTCTTTGTTTCCATAAAGATGAAAGATTATCCAGATTGTCAGAGATCTTATGCTACTATCAGATGAGAGTATGGCTTTAATGAATTGGTTCTCATCCGGCCAAATGAAGTATGGGAGATTAGCTCCAGACTGTCAGCTTGTTTCCATTAAGCCTCTCAGAGCAGGACGACTTTTTGGGCCTTTTGAGACTTAAAATGTCAGTTTTATTGAACCAAAGGGTGTGAAGATAACATTGTCCAAGCTGTGTCTTAACTTGTCTTCAATCTACTCTGGTTCTGGTCTTTTCTTTTTTTCAGACTTTATACTTTTAAATGGATTGTAAAACAGATAGTGACATTAAGCAAGGTGTTTCATGTTTTTATCCACAGGCAAAAAAAGCCCTGTACTTTTACTGTATTTATCGCATTTGATACTGTAGACATGGAGCACTGTGGACAAATAAACTGGGTACACATGTACAATAATGGTAATTATTGGGGTGGAGCAAACAAAGCCTTAGAACTGGGGTGGGCAAGCTCTGGAAATCAAACTGGCTGTAGTATTTGACTCCTAAGCCTTGTTTCCACTGAGCTTTACTGTTCTGTTTGGTACAGTACAGCACCCTTCGGAATGATACGCCTGGATCCGGCTTGAGCACGTTTAATAAAGTGTTTGAAGATCCAATTGTTACTAAAACATATGTCATCATGAAAGAAAGGCAGAAGCAAATGAATTATGGTTGAAATTCAGAAATTCTACTACTGTATGTGTGCGATGCGTATGTGTGACAAATAAATCCTCATAAAACCTCTTTAAGTTGTCATACAGACATGTAAGGTGGGCTGACTAAACAACATGTAAGAAAACGTTCCACCTTAAAAGATGCGTCTGAGCGGCTCAGTGAATAAAATGACCTTTTTCTACCAGTAATGTTAAACTTGTGGTAAAAAATCAACATAAAAAGGCAGCAAAGCATCCTTTCACTTTTGTTTCATGTTTTAAAATGCTACGGAAACATTACAGCCGATGTTTAATCTCCCCACAGATCATCGGTTCATCAGTTAAATTTCTCCCTGGAGTGACAGTGTAGGAGCCGGAGAGCCAGCAGCGAGTGGACCAGCAGGTCTGCTGCAGCTCCTCATGAGTCCCAAAAACTTTGTGACAGATACAC
>JAPZDX010000006.1:19167164-19178654 GCA_029783625.1 Naso annulatus | reverse complement strand
AGTCCCTATGGCGTCTTTGACCCAGAACTAGAACAGCATGAATTTGTAGGAGAAAGCAAGTACGAAAACCAAAAATAAAGCGTAGATACCAAGTGTACAGCACTGTAAAGTTGTGTTTTTAGTGTTCAACATGGATTTCGCAAGCCGCTTGCTAACTTGTTTTTAGCTTGTTTGGCTAAGAAAGGCATACAGAGCCAGATCCCCTGCGAAATTGCTGCTTGTCCAATAGCAAGTCCTCCCTCAACGCTTGTATGCTTGGAAAGGACAGTAGTCCAATTTATTGGCCTAATCAAACTTTAACCGCAGCTCGACTTAAGTGTGCATGTAAACATACTGGGCATTAGTATATATTAGTATATAATACTGGCATTAGCTTGGCTCAGATCTCCATCCTCTGTACTGATGAATTTACAGAGTGGCATCTCACTTTATAATCTGTATGCATTTTGCAAATAGTGTACGCATTTATTTCAAGAATTATGTCCAGGTTCTCATGTTGCATGTTGATATGTAGTCACTGAAAAGCTCGTCTTGCATAGCCTGCCTTTTCTCCACAGTGCTGTGCCAGCGCTGGAGAAAGGTCTTTCTGCACAATCAGCATTCTGCTATAGTGAAAGCCACACTCTGAGTTAGTAGTTGTTAAAGACAAATTCACATTTCCTGGTATGCTTTAGATCACAAGATTTGTATACTCATTCAAAAAAAAAAAACCTCATCAGAATTCCATCACTTCATTGCATATTACACTTTAATGGCGGCCAATTCCCTATACATTGAGATTTTTTAAAGAGACTAGTAACATTCTATTTTCATATGTAGTGTTACCATTCTAGTGAAACCAGCCACTAAATATAATTGAAGATATTTCCATCAATTGTCAGAAATAACGCTGCATAAATGTGCATAAAGCTACTTTGCTGTTGCATCAGTTTTGCAGTTGCTGGTCAAAAACACTTAAAGTGCACAAATTCTGCAGTTTTAATTTAGATGCTTGATTGCTGACCCACAAATCAACAAATCTGTGTCTGCTTGTTTTCCTGCTTTCTCGCAATACTCCTCCCACCACACTCCTTCACCTTTGACCCTCTTTCCATCTGTGATTCTTTCTCCATCTCTTCCTTGCTCTCAGCCCCTCACCACCTCTTCTAGTCTGCAGTCAGCATTTTATCTCCCTCACCCTCTAAAAGAGTCACAGTGTTCTGCTTCTCTGCTTTGTGGCTTGATGTCTTACTCCAGCTCACGAGAGGCTAGTCTCATAAAAGTGGAAAGGGACAACTCTCTGAGCTGCAGTCTTGAGCTCGCCACATTAGTTATTCCCAGGGATATCTTCTACGTGCTCTGCATCAAATATGTCTCTTTTCCTGCTTCACACACACACACATTTTTACTCCTTCTCTTACAGTATACACCTTTGTTGTCTCTGTTCATCTTTTCATTTGCTTATCTGTTGTTACATTCTTTTTCTTTTGCAGTTGAGCTCAGTTTTTCCTTTTCTTCTCTCTGTCCTCTCGCTTTTTTAGTTCAACCTTTTTTTTTTCAAGTGCACCCTGTCCATGCCTTCACAGCTTTCTCTTAAAATTTGACCTTGTTTCTTCTTTATCTGTCTCGCTCTCTTTTTCTCCCTTTACCAACATGGTACTGTACATCCCTCCAGAGCTGGATATAGAAACCTCCCTGTTGTCCCTGTCAGCCCGTCCATAGCTCAGTTAGCAGGGCTGATCGATTAGTGGAGCTCCTGAATTCCCCTGAAAGTCAATTACTAACTGTTTTGGGAAAGGAGGGGGACTGTAGGAATCATTAGCTAGATAACATCATGACAACCTCCCACAGCAGGCCAGGGCAGAGCAGGCACTGTTGAGGAGAACTGTCTGGAAAAGCTGAGTATGAGACATAATGTAGGACGATTTTTGAGCAGATTTTTTACAGAGTCGCTCTTGTGGAATCTGTCTTTGTAGTTGAGTTAAATGCGGTTGTAGCTTTTATGGCTGCAATCAAAAGCCAATGATTTTTAAACAGGTCAGAATGTTTAATATCAGTGGCTTGCATTAAATGCTTGGCTAGATTCTTATCCTTTTTAAATGATTATTTGATCAGATAAACAAGATTTTTATCATAATTTTGACAGTTTTACTCAGTTTTTCATGTTTGCTGAGTCTGTTTGTGTTAAGTCAATATTCAACACTGATGTGTTCGAAATCTGGCTCATTTATTATTATTCTCAAGGTCAAGGTCATAGTTACATTTCTGTTCCCTATAAAGAAAAAAAATGCACAAAAGAGAAACTTGCCATAAAATGACATATTTGCGAACAATGGCCTGATTTAAAATGAGAAAACATGCTATTCACAAAAACGTACCATTAAAATAATAAAAATTTGAAAACACACATCAGAATGATTACATTAAAAGGAACAAGCATGCAAGTGCACTTCTGACTATATATGCCTGCAACCTAAAGCCACAAATGGTAAATGGACTGCATTTATATCACACTTTTCTAATCTTTTCTTTTCTAATCTCTTTATAGACAAAAGTCAGCATTCACTTAATCACACACACATTCACACACTAACGGCAAGGGGCTTCTCTACAAAGAGCCAACCTGCTTATCAGGAACCCTCACACACGTATTCACACACCGCTGGCACAGCCATCAGGAGCAATTTGTGGTTCAGTATCTCACCCAAGACCATTTTTAAATGTAGATCCTAGGAGCTGGGGATCGAACCACCGACGTTCTGACCATCAACCCACTCTAACTACTGAACCACAGCCGCGGCACAGCAGCTACTCACCACCTGAAATTACCTGTCCCCTCATCCTGTCTGTTTCTGCTCTCCAAGAGTTTGAGCATCAAACTTCATTGCTGGATTTCTGTCGTACCATGAGAAGATGTTAACACTGAAAATGTCCCATAATTTAAAAATTTACTTAACCAGGAAAACCTCATTGAGATTAAGAATCTCATCTACAAGTGTTAAGAGAATAATGAATCTCCTGTAGTCAGTTTAGCTAGGAAATTGAAATCAGCAGCAGACTACACAGCTATTTTTGTTCTCTTCTTGGTTTCATGCTCTAATCTCAGTGGGTTGAGTTTAGATGGCATCAGGATTAATTTCATGATGTCAGGATTAATTTCACTACTGGTCCATCTTTCACAGAGGTAGGTTTTTTATGCATTGCCTCTCTGCAGTAAAAGCGTGGGCTAATACATCAGCAGAAAGTTTGAAAGTTTGGACTGACCTGCTATGAAGGGTTGGCAGACAGTTGCTGGAAATATTTAAACACAGCTGCCCATTTTAAATTGATTAAACATTTCCTATCTGATTCTGCATGTAGACAGCAGTGTTTGAGGCTTTGAGCTGAAGGATATTTTTTTTACTGCTGTCAATGATTATTTGTACCTTCTGTTGCTGAAAGCAACTTCTTCCTTCACAGTAGCCAGTGATTTATCTGTCAGAGTCTATTAATTACAGTTTGTACTTCTGTTCTGACTGAACTTCGAAGAGACAGTCCTCGCCAGCAGACTTCATACTTTTCTATCTTAAAAGATCAATGTTAAGTCACAATAGACGCCTATCTGAACAGTCAACGGCTGCAGAAAGACACAGCAAACCACACAGGTCTCACTCGCATGCACTGGATTAGATTTAATGTGAACAGCGGTCTGGTTGAAATTCACAGTGCCACCCTGAAACCACCCCTCCAAGCCATGTCAGATCAGTGCACTTCATCCTTCATCTGTCCACATGGCACTCAATGCCTGGTCTGTCATCCAAATTACTGCTCCGCTGAATTATAACTTTGTTGGATCTGGCAGTGTACTGTACCCGAGGCGTTCTGAAATATCACTGACAGACCGAGCTGTCAGCCCGGATACATCCATCACCTGGAGAACCACGTGAAACAGACAGTCATATCCAGGGGTCTTTTACAACGGCGTTTGTCAAGTCTAGATCCGGACAGGAAGTTCCCCACAAACATTTCAAAGTCTGATGGCCATCTACTTGAAGTCTGTTTTTGCAGATGAATTACTGTCCTGTATGGGTGTTGAAATGAAAGTTTGTTGTGACATGTTGTGGCTCATCAACTGCACTTCTTAAAAGTCAAAGTTTATGTCGTGGTTCATGCAGATTTTTGTGTCAGTATTGGTTGTGATAGATTTGATATAGTTGTGGGACCAAGAGAGGAAGCTTAAGTCAGGAAAATTCTTGCCGCACAAATATGCTGGTAGCTAATTTTACATTAATTTAAGCTGCATACAAAATATATCACAGTGTAGTTTGCTTCAAAAACAGCTCCAAAACTTTGTTTTTGATCAGTGAGCAGCTCCGTGTCTTACCAGATGTCATGTTTGGCACATGCTTTTGTGTTTTACTGCTTTGCTGATTATCGGAGCTGAAAGAAATAAACAGCCCTCGCTGTGGAAATAACATTTTTAAGTCTGACAGCACACAGACGATTGGTTAACATAGTTTGTGGCAAACAAGATTGGTTTTGGTGAAGTGTTGGAACAAATAAATCAGGTGATCTAGTTAAAAGTTCATCAAATTTAACTATCAAGCTCCATTTCCTACACTGATTTCATTGTATTTCACAATTTATCCAGCTAGAAAACTTAAATTGGCAGTACATGCATCAGAATTTAATTGTGATGATACTTAAATGATGGAATATCGTTGATTTGGCATAAGTAATGTAATTTCTCTACGGGTTGTTCAGGCATTACTTGTAGCTTTCTCAGGGAATTACTCACTGTCTTCAAAAAATTAATGGCTTTGCATTACTCTGCTCATGTTTTGTTTCGTGTTAAATGTGTTAGCTTATACTTTGCAGTCCACAGCTTTTCGCTGGATCTTCAAACTTAATGACAGATCATTCTGATTTGCTTAATTAGATCCCTTTATCTTCGTGATGTATTATTTCATTAAATATTGTAGTACTGGAAAGTCACGCATGAGAGGCAGTTACTAGTATCAGTCCAGTAAATACCTTGTGTGTGACTGTATGTGATTTACTCAGTGTGACGCTTGCATGGTTCCATTTTGATTTCTATCGGGTTTCTGTGTCTCTTTATTTAGTGGACCGAATATATCCTGTCCCCAGTCGATATTGACCCGGGGTCACACACTGACACGTCAGTGCTGATGTGCCTGAACTCCACATTCACACAATAAGTCACTGTCATTTGCACACATAAATTTTTCTCCTAATTAATTTGCTTTTTACCAAATCGGCATAAAAATAACTTCTGTTTTTTGCAGATTATATGTATTATTTCCAGAAAAAAGACAACAGAGAAAGGCAAAGAATTATGCAGTGTAATGCAAGCAACATTTGCATTACATACATAGGTCATAATGTTTACAGTTTGTTATATAGTCCACTTTTCTGCGAAAAACAATATTTTTATGTCGCTTTAAAAAATTGAGCTCAATGCAAGTTTAAACCAAAGATATGGAAATGCTTCAGTTGATGGCAAAGTTTTCTGACTGTGACTGTAAATTTGGTGGCTGGCCTCACAGCTTGGCGACAGATGCTATTTATGGTGCCAAGGGGAACCGGTGAAGAATAATTCTTAATTTGCCGTAAAGGTGAATTGAATTGAATGGCCATTTCAATGAACATAAATTTCCCTTAATGAGAAGAATGATATTTGGCTAGCTGTGTGTCCTCTGACACGTGGTCTTCTTTCATACTGGATATCCTTCAATCCAGGACAGCTGTTTATCCTCCCCGGTCCACTAATAATGAGATGAACATGTAGAAATGTATTAAGCTTGGCTACAGTTCCACTACATCAGCACACTCACTCTGAATTGTGATTTTCTCTGCCTTCTTTTTATCCTGCTCCTTTCTCCATCCTCTCGTTTTTCTAAATCTCTTCGTCTTGCACTTGTCTCATATTTGTCTCTCTGGCGTCCATTCTCTGTCTTCAACACAAATCATTTCTCTTCACTCTCTCATTCCAACAGAGGTTGTGCAGCTGAGCCTGGCGGAGGAGCAGCGGATCAGCATCTCCACAGTAACAGTGGGCCTCAGTGCCGTCCTTACCTGTGCTATCCTGGGGACACTGCGCCCGCCAATCATCTGGAAACGAAACGGCATCATACTAAACTTCTTGGACCTAGAGGACATTAATGTGAGTGTCGATTTCTTCATCATGGTTGATGCTGTGAGTTGGTGCTGTTGGTGGTGTTGGTGGAGTTCCCTCCAAAAATAACACCATAATCATTTTAATATCTTTTCTTTAAAATGAAAACAAAAACAACTGTATAAAAATGATCATTCCCTCTAATATCGCACCCTACTCCATCATATTACATTGCAATATCAGTTCAAATAATTGCAATTAAATGTTTTTTTTCAAAATCATGCAGCTTTAGTCTAACGTTCATTGGTTGTTTCTAAAATATGTAGCATGATATATTTTTTTTTTTTTTAAATGAAGCAAAATAAGCAAAGCAAATCCAAAAAACTGTTTGTTAACACTGATGGTACTGTATGTGTAGGTTGTCTTACACGTTATCCCTCTGCTTATGACAACAACACTGCATATTGATAATCAACAAAGTGTTTTTCAGTTAATTTTCTAAACGGGTTGCAGTGCTCATTAAGTGCTGTTGAGATCTCGGGATGTGCGCATAGAATTATAAACTGACATTTTTTCAGGATTCCTGTGGGTCACATGGGATGGGGGAGTCAATTTCATTATTCATCAAGTGACTTTGACGGGACAGGAAAAAACGTCAAAGGAAGTTGGCGGGACTGGGAATCATAACAACAATGGGTCGGTTTTATATGTAAAACGAGTGCCTTCAGCGACAAAAAAAAACACAATTTATGAATAAATTTTATTTTATTTATTTTGAAGATAGCAGTAGTCATTCGGTTGTGTATTTGTATTCCTTTTTTTCACTCCTATCTGCCTGATCTCTGGGCACCAGTTGCTGGTTGGTTGCAGGCCAGTCGACCCCACTGTGAACATGTGAGCAGAATGGGACAGGAATGAATCCTACTTTCGTTACTCAAAACATCGCTTTCTGTGTGCCCCCTTATGACCAGCTGTTGGCAGGGGTTCACAGAACCTCTGCTGGCTTTGGCAAATGACAAATTTCACATAAACTGGACCCTTACACCCACAAAGACATGTTGACCATAAATTGGCCTGAAGTAAGAGTGGACACAAGGATGAAAAGGTTGTAGGAAAGCAGTAGCAGAGAAAAAAGATCAAGGATCAAACAAAAACAAAAAATTTAGCTTCACTAAATACGTCCCAAACCCTCAGTAGAATTCCAAAAAAACAGTAGAATCAAAGCTTGCTCGGTGCTTAATGAACTATGTGGCCCTGCTCCTGTTTCGACACATCTGTTCAGGTGACAGCGCAGTGCCGGCCTTGCTTTACCCACCACCAGATCACAATTCACTAATTGCATGTTAATGAGTGGCCTTGTTGGTCTGCTGTGATGATGAGTCGATAAACAATGTCAAGCGTTCAGGTGGAGACTGGAGGAGAGGTGATGGCAACAGAGGTCCCTCAGGCTGTTGACCTTGCATAATGAATTTCCACAGAGCGCAGTGATCTGAGTGGAGGAGGCAGAGAGGAGCGTTGTTTGTGTTTGACTTTCTTCTCGATCCAATCAAAGATGAAACGAGAAATCCCTGAAAAATGAAAGACATAACCTCAGCCTTTTATTGTGCGTGAAATTTCTTTATAATTTGAATAATATCCGTGAGCACTAAGTGGCAAAGAACTCGAGAAAAAAAAAACATGATTAAAAGAATAGGTGAGATTAATGTGGGCAGTCGGTCGATTTAGCCATGTAAGACAGCTTTCTCTTATGAAAAAGATTCTGTATTTTAATAGGCCTCCTGGCTAAATAAAGGATAAATGCTCCATTAAGAAATGAGAATATAGACATCCAAATAAATTTAAAAAAAGGCAGAAGATTACAATCCAGTTTTATTGGATGTAATGCATGTTTCATTTTAAGGATTAAGGATTTAAATGTGTACATGGTGGGAGGAGGGAGGAGACCTTACTTTATCCATCCATTAGCTTTACCCACTTATCCTTCAGAGGGCTGCAGGGGGCTGGAGCTGATCCCAGCTGACACCGAGCTCGAGGCGTTGTCCGCCCTGCCAGTAGCCAGTCAGTCACATTACGAGTACTTTTCTTTCAGCATGCTGTTTCCCTCTGTTAAGCTATGCTGACTGAAAACAGGCTTGTTTTCAGTAGTTTCATTTGGCAGCAATTGAAATCAATCTGCACTCGGGCATATAAACACTCAACCAGAGAGATGAGGCTTCATTATAATCAGTCTCGTGTGTTCACTCTCATGTTTTCCTTTTGCACTTTGTTCTCCACCTGCACACCTTTTTCTCCACTCCACTGTTGTCATTGTTTTTATTTTTCTCTGTTTTTCATCCTCAATCAAAACTGGGTATTTTAAATTTTGAGTAGAGTTGTGGTTTGTATACACTGGGTGGATATATGAGAACAAAGAGATGCAGACAGTCCAACTAACAAGTGTGGACAGAACAAAAATATATTCTGCTACTGCTGCTCTGACTGTTGCTACTGACGTCCATCAGTCAAAGATTGACTCCGATTAAAAACTAATTCATTCAGAAATGAAAAGAATCATGTATATATCTCTTATTTAAAACAATGACTGCTCAGCTACTATACATGTACATTGCTGCTATTTGGTAAACAGAAGGAATGTGACGTCAATGCTAGCTAATGTTTTTAGCATCAGTACTTTTCTGTTTATTATGAAGAGATGATCAGGACTGTTGAAAAATAGGTCAAAGACAGTTACGGAGCCCTGGATC
This sequence comes from Naso annulatus, assembly GCA_029783625.1. Lineage (NCBI taxonomy): Eukaryota > Metazoa > Chordata > Actinopteri > Acanthuriformes > Acanthuridae > Naso > Naso annulatus. Next base: position 19,169,816 of record JAPZDX010000006.1, on the reverse strand, counting down.
TGAAAAGCAAAACTTCAATTAGGGACTTAAAGATTATTAAGGTAGATATGACCACTGGCCATCCCCATTTGTAATTCTTCAACTGCTCTGTGCATTACAAAGGAAAAACATTTAACTGTAATGAAAACAAAAGCCTGAAATTTTCTCTTAAGAGGTTTTGTCTTTTGTCTGTTTGTTTGTTTGTTTTGGTGACCCATTGCTACATTTCAAGAAATCAAATTTCTGTTACCATTATGTTATAGTGGGCAGGAGAATTTACATAAATTTTTAAATCTTAGTTACTAGGGACAACAACCAGCCAGACATGATGCGGGCTTTTGATTCAAGGACTGTACCTTGAGCTTCCATACAGAGTGACAAGTTTAGTTTGAGAGGAAATCTAACTTTATTACTGACACCTCTTTATCTTTTAACCTACTCAGAACCATAAGATATACTTTATTATTTATGGCTTCTGTCCAGTTAAACAGCAGTCAAGTGCACCCACACTAAACTCTTATAACAGCCTTCATAAAAAAAAGTCTAATGCTTTACCTTTCTTTAATTAAATATGAGATTAACACAGTCAGAGAAATAAATAACTCCTTCATTTAAATTAGTGTGATCTGATGTTTATATCCAAAAAGTGACAACGCACGGTTGGTATCAAGGACATTTTGTTTGATGATTTGATGATCAACCAGAGAAAATGAAGAATAGCAAAGATTTTAGACTACAGTGTCTTTTACATATACATGTTTATACAACATAACATGCCAAATATATTACAGTCATATTCTTTATTTCAAATGATCCGTTCAGTTTAATTGTTTTAAAAGTTTAAACTGCTGCCTGGACTCTCTCATCTTTCTTACATGAAAATTTATATCACTTCATCCTGTCACAAAGCGACCTTTTGTCAGGTCACATCAATTTCTGCAGCCCTCAGAATGAGGAGTGCAGCCATTTGTGGTTTTCATGTCATGGCAGAGCTGCATCAGGACATCTGCTCTGCCACTTGGTGGGACAGCAAACTATTTAATGCCTTAATCCACCCTAAGCTGTGGCTGGAACCCCCTGGTGACTGCCGCGTGCCGCACCAACAACAACCAGCTCCATTCATCAACCTAATGGGCTTTATATTTTTAACCCTTGCCATTTATCAGGCTGAGGCAGGGTGATGAGGGGAGAGAGGAGGATCAAATTCCCCAACGCCTGCTTCTTCTCAACAGGGAAACCTTTGATTCATGGTCCCCCTTCCTTTTCCCATCACTCTTTCTGGCTCCCTTCTTTTCCCATCACTCCCTGCTGTTGTGTGCCTCCTCTTCCTGCTTTCTACGCATCTGAGATTTTCTATCAAGCCACCTTTATTTGTTCCTCACTCCCTGTGGCTTTTTCCTGCTCCCCATTCTTCAGCACTGTTTCCTCTCCTACACTTCCTGTTCCTCTTCTCCCTTTCCTTCTCTCCTTCGTCATCACCCTCACCTCTCCTTTCTTGACTTAATTTTCCTCTTCTATCTCTTTCCTGTGTTACAGGACTTTGGGGATGATGGCTCCCTGTACATCACCAAGGTGACAACTATCCACATGGGAAACTACAGTTGCCATGCCTATGGCTATGAAGACCTATATCAGACACATGTGCTGCAGGTGAATGGTCAGTAGTGGCTCATTTTTTACTTACAGTGGTGGGAGAATTGTCGACAAAATGCTTTAGCTTTGTTTGTGCTCCTCTGTGGCTCCCCAGTGAGGGAAATTTTCTTCTGGCCGCCTCTGTTTACAGTGAAGAACACTTACAGAACAGTCTCAAAGGCAGTTCAGCCAACATGATGTTGATTGAAATGTCTGGAAAAGAGGATATTATATTTACATTAAGAGCAACGTTGTCATATGGCGGACTCCCAAAGCCCATTTAAAGACTCAAGTACCTCTCATTGTGTTTCATACATATACTTGAAGACTGCTTCAAGGAATTGTTTTCCTGACGAAAACACAGTGTCAGTAATGTTTTCTCGACAAATGTAAATCCGACACAAGACAAAAGGATCTGTCAGCTGGCCATGTTAAGGCTTCATCTCTCTTTTTCGATTAGATTTAACCAATTTTCAGCCTTGCACAAACTCCCTGATAACTCACTCTTTGAGAACATATGCCTCGGGTCATATAAGAATAAATAGAATGTTAAGCAAGTGAACTTACTGAATATGGCACTTCAAGCAACAGTAGTTTATGTTTTACAGATTTTTTAAAAAAAGAAACAAACAAGTAGGACTAAAATGAGAAACAGGCACATAAGTGTACAGAAAACAAACACATGACAAAACAAAGGTCAATAAATCAAGATCACTGAAGAGTTTAAATGTGGCTTCTCTTGAACTTTCTGCATGACAGAACAATATATTAGAGGCTGTTCTACAGATTTTTAAATATTAAATATTTCCATGACACATTGCTGCAGAAAAAAAGAATTTTTTTTTTCCCCAAAGAACCATAGTGAAACTAAGAAAATATTGAAGTTTACTTTCATATATGACAAAAGTATCAAATGAAAAGTTCGAATCAGTGAAAATTATATATTTTCGTTTGAAAAATGACTGGAGATAATAAAATACTTGCATAATAATTTTGTGTTGTATAATCATTTTAGCACTAATTTTATCATTAGTTTCTAAA
>JAPZDX010000006.1:19132502-19143285 GCA_029783625.1 Naso annulatus | reverse complement strand
ACGTGGCTGATACTGATAGTAATGATTGAGAATGTTCAGACTTTTTTACATAACACAAACATTTTTGATACGGACGCCTATAATTTGTTTAACAGTTGCTGCACTTGAAACTTTTCGGTGCTCCATGTGAGACAAACAATATAATTGAGAATTTGTTTCAAAGTTAACATTTAATTAACATTTGTGCAATTCAGTGTCATGTCACTTAATGGCATATTTACCAATACTGATTCATCTGGGAGAAATGTCAGCCTGGCGGACTAATTGGTCGACTCCAGTTCTGCATTAAACCTCAAGCTGAAGTGATTGTAACAATTTACTGTACAAGCATGATGTCTTATTTATTAGTTTAATGGCAGTAATAGTTTTGTCTTTCCATAACTGTGCATCAAAACTGTGGATCTAATTAATATCACTTTAATCATGTCTGCCTATGTGGTTGCCCTTTATTGAGAAAATACCAAAGATTAGATGAGGTGATTCAGAAGAGATTTGTACTTGCAAGGTCATTTTATAACTGTCAACTTTTGGACTCTGTACATCTCTTAGCCTCAATTCTGTAAAACATGTAATTTTGTTGGGTTTTTAAAAAAATGTGTTAATGCAGCTTCCAAAAATTAATATAGAAATAAGAAATCCATCATCAGTCAGGCTAAAATTAGATGTGGAAACCTTGTGCAGACAAAAAAAAATTGACAGTCGTTATGACAAGATTTATATTACATAGCGCAGTGCTGTGTAAACTAAAAAATGCCAAGATTTTCATCTATTTTCATGTTTCAAAATTTTACTTTTTACTAACTTATCTGCAAAAAAAAAACAACCAAAAAAAACTTAATTTCTCTCCTTTTTTTTCAGCGTTGTTTGTAAAAGTCTCTGCTGCCAAGACTGAAAAATGGAAAGGGTCATGGTTACCGTCTTTTAATATCTTTGTGTTTAATATTCATATCATCTTGTCATTTCTCTGCAGGTAATTCCTCAGGCCAGTGTAGGAGAAGTACATCATGCCATCCGCACAACTTTCCAGAGGGTCAACGACTTCTTCATCCCTCCAACCAACCTCATCATCACTCACGTGAGGTAAAACACTGTGCGCGCACACACAGAGCCACCTTTGACCTTTGACAGGATCAAATGAGAATTCTAATGAGAATCTTGATGTGTGTTAATCACTAATCTACCCGAATGTAGAAAGGCTATTAACCTTTTCTTTGATCTTTGTCGATTTAGGTTTGCCTTTGTATTCCTCAAAAATGAACCCGCGATACACAAGATTGACTTGGAGACTTTCCACCGTGTCAAGACCATCAGCCTGAAGAACTACAGCTGCGTACCGGTCAGCATGGCCTACACACATCTGAGTGGCTTCTACTTCATCCAGTGCCAGAGCAAGAGCCACCAGCAAGCCCCACCCCAGCTCCTCATCGACAGCGTGACGGACGCAGTTATTGGTCCCAACCTGAACGTCACGGGGCAGCCTTTTGTGTCGCCGGATGGCCGCTACATTGTAACACCTGACTCGCAAAGCTCGAAGCTGATTGTACAGACAGTGTCGTTCCAGGGGGAACTTGGTCTGAACCAGGAACTGGACGAGCCCGTAGCTGTCTCTGACCTGGCTTTCCAGCCTTCGTTCACGGAATCCAACCAGCATGTGGTTGTGGCCACCTCAGGCTCAGGCACGGACCTGCTATTTGCCGATCTGTCCTCAGGCCGCACTGAGGTTCTCCGAAGCCTCAAGGAGCCCCTGGCACCTCAAGCTTGGCCTTGGGGAGGCCCTAACAGAGTGGTGGTCTCCAGTGGGTTGTTCGGACAGTACCTGGTGACGCCATCAGCTGAGTCCCTCTTTGTCCTGAACGGCAAACAGAGAACACCGCACTGCGAGGTGTCAGATATCAAGAGTGGGAACACAGTTGTCTGGGTTGGCGAGGTATGAGTAAAACAGAAAAAAAAAAAAAAAGAAAGCAGCAGGAGACAAAGGATTAGGGAGAGAAAAATTAAGAGGGAGGGAAAGATACATGAAAAAAAGGAAAAGCAAAGATCAGGCCAAATTACTTCTAATAAAGATTTATGTGACCATAAGTTGTGGACTCAACCCTGGGACTGAGCAAGAGGGATACATGGCTGGGTTTATTGTAACAAAAGTACACTTAAAAATAGAGTTATCGAGAAAACATTAAGAAACCCTGTTGTGATATTTCTATTGGGAGAAAGTGTCAATGCCGTTCAGTGCAACAGTGATCTATGTGCACTTAACTATACAGAATTGTACATTATTGCACTTCCTTCCATGTTATCACAGCAAATAGGTACCTGACGAGGGTTGTTAACGAACTATGAACTATGCACAATGCTCACTTTTTTTAGAGTAAAAAGCTTTCCGATTTTGTTTATCTCAACGATGTTTGTCGTTTTCACCAGTGCTGCATATAATCACCACAAACTGTCCGTCTGTCCTGTCTGCCTTTAGTGTACGTGTGTTCTGAGTCCTTTAAAAGCTACCAACCCATCTGTTTATCGCCTTTGTCATGGTATTGTACTGTATCCTCCCTCTGAGAGCTTTCATTCTCCTCATGCCAGCAGAGGTTGGCTTTATGCACATGTGTAATACCCTCTATTTACACTGTCTATCCAAAGAGCCCGATTGGTCCATTAGCTGTCCACAATGGATGTTGAGCTCGCGGAGGGAGCCTAACGAGAAATGAGCAGTACATCTTGTGGTCTGTTGCAATGGTATAATCTGTCCCCTGCTGTCTCTCACATTTATTCTGTACCTGCAGCGCAACTCTGTGCTGTGGAGCCTGAAAATGACACTTAGCAGATTCCCTCAGGGTAATGACTCCAGTTTACGCTGACCCACATGCTGAGGCCGAGCCAAAAGTGGCATCAACTCCGCTATCTGACCGGCTGTGAGCATTTGTACATCCTCCCACAGAGACATGCATCAAGGACTCCAAGGCAGGTAGACCTGACCAGCCAGCTGGTAATCATTCTGCTTTACTTTTAGGACTGCCTCACAAAGAAAATATATTTTTATTAGTTTCTGTCGACCAACACGTGTGCACAGGAAAAATAAATATGCTGCATCTTAAAACCTAGCAGCCTGTTTCAAAAGTAGGGATACATTTGATTTCAAATAGCAATACAGTTTGAGAGTTTCCCTGTTTCCAGGAATATCTACATGTTGATTATTAGATTACTAAAATGACAGTAATTGTACAGGTTTCTTTGTCGTTATTATTAATACAAATATGTACACCTACTTTTGAAAAAAACACGGTATTATCTGTCTCAAGGCAGTAACCGAACAAACACCAGCAACTCTTCGTCTGTCAAAGTAGCTGATATTTTCTCTCTGTGGTTGAACTGCATCACCCTTTGGGTAATTCGCTTTGGTTATTTGCACCACTCATCATAATGATGATCCATTAGCAGCAAGACAGCACCGCTGCATCTCTGCATTTGTAATAATGTTATCAGAAATTACTGGAACCATAGAGTCTCGTAAACATTCCTGCCTCTCGACAGTAGTGCTGAGGTGTGGACATCTGACAACACAACAAATGGATCGTTGATTTTAGGCCAAAATGGGTTCCAGTTTTAGGGGCGATGACTTTTTCTTTCTTATTTTCTGCTATTGCTGCTCAGCCTCTCTATATATATCCAAAATTCAAACAGCTAAAAAATTATTGTCCTCTAACATTCAGCTGTCATAGATGTTTTGTATCATCTTAATGTACCATAAAGTGAATTAGTAGCTACTGCTCAAAAATGCTAATTCCAATAGCAGGCAGAATTTGTATTCTCTTTAAAAATGCATTTATATAATTCATATATAAATAAGTCAGCTTCCAATTTAAAGGCGCCTTGATGTCACCTGCGTAAGGAAGTTGCCTGGTCTTTCAAATGTGAAACTATTTTTAATGGAGCTTTTTAGCCAACACACATCATTTAGAACCAAAAATGTGACATATTGCTAAACAAGAACACTATTAACTTGCTGTTAAATCAAATTAACTAAAAACAGAGGACTTCAAAAAGAGCACTAATGCTGTATCCCTGCATGAACAGAGGAGGGGAAAATTTCTCGTGCTGACATGTGATCAGCAGCTTCCTGTACATACAATAGGTAATCACAGCACAAATACTCACAGCCCTTAGGATTTTGCGGTTGCCGACCTTTTTTCTTTTCTTTTTTTGCCGTGTCAAACAGATTAAAGTCACACTTACCTCTGACAGCCGTCCACAGACCAAGATGTCAAAGTCCAACTTTATGGTGAACTAAAAGTCTGTCGGAGTTCTGTAAGAGAAGTGAACTATTGTAAACTCAGCTTGGGTTTGTGACTGGAATATATCTGCTCATGTGTTTGTTTTTTTCCAAGAAACAAACAGCTGCCCAAATTAAATATTAATCATCCTCTCCTAATAAGTAGTTGTGCCTGTAACTGCCCAGTGCAGAGCAACGTGTAGGGTAGAAACCGAGCTGTGTAAGAAAAAAATGTAAACAATGGAGTCGTTCTTGTTTGTGAATTAGGTATTTGCTGCTAATCTGCCATGAAAATCCATTCTGGTAAGAAAGCCTGTTTGACGAGCTTTTTGAAGGCAATGACTTAATAATGGTAATGATTCTTAGACCACTGTTGCACTGAGGAGAGAAATATAATACCTGACATGTACTTCTGTTTATCGGATGGACATTTGCCAAATCGGTAGCCCCGTTTTCACACTGTGTCAACGGAAAAAAAAAAAATTTGCTGTTAGAATATTTCGGCTCTGATGCTTTCTGAAGTCACTATCCCATCCAAAGTCACTCCCCAACGGCTCGACGTGAGTAATCTGCCCAAGACATGCATGTAATGAAAACATGATTATCAGTGACCTCTCAGTGATCTCTCACAGTCACATACCGTTTACAGTTGCTTGTGAAAAGTCACGTTTCTGCCCTCTCATTGTCACGTCTGTCAGCTTATCTCTTAAGGTCGATTCAGCAGTATGACATTGCTACTAGAGCCAAGGAGAGCAAGAACAAAGAGGCTGCACCGGCGCTTGCTGATTTAACTACGTTATTGGCTAGCTCATGTTGTTTTGTTTGGATCTACCTTCAGTGTCACATGACTATCTCCGTACCTCTCCTTTAACCCTCAACGTAAGGGGCTGCAGAGCTGAACCGCTTGGTGTGATAGACATTGATAGCAACCACTGTTGTAGATAACATTGTTCATGTTAGAACACGTTCAGACATGACTAAACTGACTGTACAGTTTTCTTTATGCATTTTGTGTGTTCTGGTTTATGAGGGAATTGTTTTGTAAGAAAAAAATCAAATTAAATATATTGTAAAAATCAGCCGTTTGAAGTGTCTTATTAAGTCACTGATTGCAACTGTTTGTTTTCAGTACCAATTAGTCTGCAAATCACTTTGAATAATAGCTATTATTAAATGTCAAAACCTTTGAAACATAAATAAATAAGCTGATTAATTGCTCAAAACAAAAAATGAAATCTATGCCTCATAAGACAAAGGAAGCAGCAAATCCTCACATTTAGTAAGCTGGAAATCTCAAACTTTTATTTTTTTGTATCTGGATCAATTCATTACATATGACAGAAGTTACGGTTTAAAGGTAAGATATGTTAACGTTTTAGTTTGAAACATTCATAAATAAACTAAAATTAATGGAATTTGAATGTTTAACAGTTTAGATGTAACATCAATGACATCTATGTGATGTGTTGCAGAGATATCCACTGAAGTTAGCAAGCTAGCTAACAGCTACCCCAAACATGTCCAGACTTGTTATACCACTTCAGTATGGCCAGGGCCTCTGGAGGTCAGTGGCCACTGATACTTAACCTCCCTTTTGCTTCTCTCCCACTTCACACCCCTTCTGTCTCTGAACCTTGTCGTGTCTTTGTCATCCCAGGACTGAGCCTCCTGGTCACAGCTGTTGTTAATCATCTTCACTGTGTTCCCTGATAAATGTTCTATGAAGCTGTATTCAGGCCCGATCAGACCATGACCACTAGGAGGCTGCTGAGCTAACTAGCTAATGGCAGCTACAGTTCAAGTGAAACTTGACGACTCGATAAGCCCTGTTTTTACCATGATATTTACTTTGCCACCGGGATAAAGGTTTCGCAGAAAAATTAAAAATCAGTGGAGCTCTCTGTACTATCTGTCCTAATTCGTCAGTCTATGCTGTGCTTCATAGCGACAGGTGATTAGCTCACCGTGCTCAGACTCGCCTCTGCCAACAAAACAGTGTCTAAAAAAGCCACATCGTCAGTCGGCTCAAGCTCGAGCTGACAGACCAGTTTACTCTGCTGCAGCTTTCCTTGCAGCCATTTTGTCTCAGTTCAAACTGAAAAGAGAGAGTGACAACAAACAAAATAAAGCGTAAGCCGGCACAAAACGCTGCAGCTGATTTGCCTCCCAAAGAGTTTCATGCTACAGCTAACATTAGCTGAAGACATCACTTTGGGTACTTTTTTTGCATCCCTTCTTGATGAGTTATATAAGTCATGTAAGAACAATTCTTCCAAAAAAAAACAAAACAGTCAGCTACAACTCAACAGTCTACCTTAAACTGTGACAACAGACAGGTTCAGACAGAGTAAAAACTTAAGCTATGTGAAAATGACTGAACATTTGCACCAAGACCCTGCCTGTGACATCCATTCCCCCTCCCTGCCAATGTCGTAGCCACAGTCATTTATGTTTTCGGTTCACTGATGAGCTGGCATCGAGCTGGCCTTCACTCCTGTATATTGTCTCTCTGTGCTCAACACGCTCCCAACAATCCATGACCATTACTTACAACACTGCTCTACTGAGGGATGCTGTCAATAGTCTCTCCATCAGTGTCGGAGTGACAGAAAGAGGTGAAGAGAAAATAAAAGACTTCCTGGAGCCAAACATCAGCGAGGTAGCAGAATCTGATCACACCAACAATAAACATCCTCTTCACGCCTGCTTCAATTTCCTATAAATCACAACAGAATAGAGAAAGGAAGACACAAGCCTTCATCTGCACCGCAAAGCTTTCTGAAATACTGTGGAAAACTGAGACCACAACAACATAATCGCTCTGCAAGTCAGCTTATTCACATGATTGCAAGTAAAGCTATTTTACAATCAAACAACCAGAGAAGTTGACCACAATTCTGGATATGTCACTACTGTTTCTACATATACAGTCTCATCTCTTCATTCATGGATTAATCCTTCCCAATATTACCGTTTTTTTCTTATCTTTGTGTTATTATAGTAAAACAATTAATTCAAAATACTATTTTAGAGTCACAAAACTCAAAGCTGTTTCACACTTGTTTCAAGTGTCTCATATAAAGATTAAAGTCCACATTAGGTTTAGGATTCGCATACTACATTCCAGTGCTGTGCACAGTACAGAGTCAGCCCTCCTCCAGTCCACAGAGTGGCTTTAATGTACCTGAAGCTGTTTGAAAAATTGCATCGAGTAAAGTTTACCTGTACCTTTGATCCCCCCCAAAACACCTAAGTGACAAAGTGTCAGTAATATTTTTCATGTAGCTGATTACACAAAGGAATGATCTTACTGATTAAATGTTAAATGCTCATTAACCCAATAAAACAGATTTGTAAACAGATTTGCTAAAAAGCTTTTTTTTAAAGGTAGAAAAGCTATTAAACACACAATGGAAAGGACACAGCCAGCCAATCAGAAACAGGTATTTCTATGTATTTTTTAAAAACTCCAGTTCCCTAAAGGGAAAGTGTTCTGTCACATGTAACTTGGAAAAACTGCATGGAACCGCTGCCTAAGAGCTTAATCACCGTGAAGACAATGGAAAGCTGTGCTAATTAAATACATGTTGGAGACTGTCCATGCTAGGATGTGAACGAGCTTCAGCCCAGCGCAAAGACCACATCTGTAACATCTATTTACTGTTTCATACCAACCTCAGAAAGCATCACAGTTTCCTTTGCAGCACTCTGACAGGAAAAAAACTGTAATTAAATAATTTTAATTCCTTTCATGTTCCATTCAAAAGATAGTAATTTGAGCTAAATCAGCCTTAAAATAGCACTTCTTGCATCAGTAGGCCTAAAAAAAAAAGGTATTCATGGTGCCAGAAAGTGAATTACTTTTTTTTTCTTCAATTAACTTTCTGAATTACTGTACCAATACAAAAGAATTTTGAGTTTAATGACACTTCAAAACAAACACATCAAGTAAAATGCAGACAGGAAAGTAAGATTTTGGAAGCCACAAATCACTGTAACCTGGTCAAAGAACGTATAATAAAGGTGATGTAACGTGCACAGTTTCAATATGCTATGGTGGTGATGGACACACAGGAAGGTAAAGAAAAGGGCTTTTAGAAAATGTCTTGAGTTGAAGATGTGAAGGACACAGTTCTATCTAAACTTCAGTGCTGTGCCTTGCAGCTAGTATTTATAAAATAGTATAGTGTGTTATATATATTTCATTTATAATTATAGTTATAAACTATACTTCAATAATTACAAGAATCTATTTCATCTTCCTTCAAAACGTCTTCATGTTACTCCTTAGTTTCCTTTTAATGTCAGCTACTCACATTCTGACAAAGTACTTTGTCAGTGCCTGATTTATGCAGCCAAATTACACAGTCAATTGCAGACTGTATTAGATCGTGTTACCACAACTGTCATAAATAGTATTAAACAAACACAAACTCTCAGAGGGATTTGGTGTTGAGAATTAGCCTGAGTGATAATTCAATTACTGCATGTTAAAAAGTGCTAACAGCAAGACCTGTTCGTGTCACTGTCACTTGTTTGGCACTTAAATAGAAAACATTTCAGTGAAATTTAGGCAAGTAAACAGTTTTTGGTTTAAGCGGGATTAATGTTCGGATTAGAGTTGGGCAACTAATATGAAAAGGCTTTGGTCTTGGTTAAATAAGGAAGCTCTAAGATGCTTACGCTCCCCAGAGCAGAAATTGTCTTGGTATTAGCTTAGAATCAAACCACTCAGACAGACTGTGCTGCTCATTCGCAGCTCACAGCCCAGATCATCATCATCAGACGACTGCTTGAATGGTTGTGGTGGGAGAAAATCTGCGTTACTGCACAGAGAATATACATTTTACTGATTGTTTTAGGGTTACACTAAAACACTGAAGTACTAAAAGGCATTTAGGGTTCTTTGAATAATAGTTTTCTCTGAAGATATATACAAACATCAAAACACCAGCATGCTGACAACGACAACGTTAAGCTGCTGCTTTGTGGCAGGTTTTGTTAAACATGTTTATCATCTTACTTTAGCACATCAGTAAGCTAACAAAATTTTGGTAATGAGAACCAAACATGAAGTGCAGCTGTGGCTGATATGTGTGTCGGTGACATGAATGTGTTTATTGTTTTAAAATGCATGCATGTTTTCTTTCCTGCACACGTTTTATAAATAGCACACTTGTTTTATTCCACTGTTTCGAGCGATTTTTGAAAACACACGTTTTCTATTTCACTTGCATGTTTTAGAAATAGCACGTGTTTTATAAATTGAATGTGCATTTTATAAAGTGCAGGCATGTTTAATTCCTATTTTGTGCAGCCGTTTCATAAAAACATTCGTGCTATTTATAAAATGTGTGCGTGAAATACAAAGCACGTGCGTTTAAAGAAATAAACATACATGTCACCTTCTGGGCTCTGTGCAATTTTAATCATGATAAATATAATTTTTTAAAAAAAAAAAATTATATGTTTAGGATTCAACCTCAGGGCACCATATTTGTACCAAATTTCAAGGGAATCATCCAACAGTGGTGAAGATATCTCAGTGTGAATGAAATCTGTAAGCTGACTGATCAAGTGAAATACCAAGGCAGTGACTCTTTAGTACCAGAACACTCCGTCATAGATTAAAGAAAAGAAAAAAAAACAAAACATCGCACAGTTGTAAGTTAAGACTGGGGGAGCTGTTTTCCAGTCAGTTGTTCTGGTACGTGGACACAATAGAAACAGAAAGAAAGAGAATCAAAAGTGTTGTTTTCATCATTAGAGCTGCTTCTCACTGAAATCTGCCAGGAATCTGTCATCACTGCATCATTTATTGCAACTAGAAAAAAAAAAGACAGTGATGAAAATAAAAAGATGTGTGGAAACCTGCAGTACCATCCAGTGCAGGACATGATTGATAGAACATTCCTGAATGAAACCTCAATGATCAGAGCACAGAAGCAACAAGAGACGTCATCTGAGGACGCTCAAGTACCTTTCTGGTTATAATTTAGTGTCAAGATACACATATGCAGTATTTTCTTTGCGAATAATAATAAAATATTATTATTATTTTTATAAATAAAATAAAAATAATTTTCTCTCAGATCAGAAACAAAAAGATTCACTTTCAGAAAATTCAATAAGGTTAAGAGTGGAGTTAGTTAGATTTACTAAAAAATAAATTTATAGACCTACAAAAGTAATGCTGCTGAACCATCACTTCTGGGCCTCTACGTATGTGTGGTGGTGACTGTGTGGAGACACATCACCCTCTGCCTGTATTTTGATGTTTCCGTTTCTTCGGGACGTTTTTGGGTGGAGAGTGGGAGCGTTTCCTCCAGCAAATGACAGCACACAGGTGAGGCTGAGAGCGCTGTGGAGCACAGCGACTAGACGCGTCCAGACTGGAGAAAGTTACGAACAGCTTGAAGAAAAGGAAATATAGCCCTATGAGGCAAAACAGCAAGCGGATAGAACTTATTCCAGAGCGAGAATGAGTCTTGGTTTTGCTTTCAGCCACTTTGGAGCACT
>JAPZDX010000006.1:19084941-19096586 GCA_029783625.1 Naso annulatus | reverse complement strand
CACTGTATGTCCTTAATGTCATACATCACTGTCAGGAGGATCTCAGTGCTGATTGGCTATCATGGCACGAACTGGTCGCCAAAGATCAGATTTTTCAACTCTCACATGTAGGCGAAAAATGTGAAATTTGCTCTATTTGCATCATTCGTGCTGCGCAACCTGCTTCACCTGACAAGCACTCACGCCTAAATGCATCTCTACATTGACTTTAATAGTAATTTGTAATTTTACTTGCCCCATGTGAACACATCTTTAGGTGACAATTAAAACATCTGCGATATTTTGCCAATAGATCCCCCTAAATCTTTGACACTGGAAATTTATATTTAATGAGACGTAAATGGACTGCAGAATTTGGAGGATGTATGTGATTCAATATGATCTTAGATACTGACTACATTCCATCATAGTAAAAAACATGAGCGAAAAACTAGAAACAAGAGCCAAAATATAACATGCTCAAAGTCCTCCTTCACTACTAGCTTAGACCAGATGACATAGGCCAAATGAGTCACATGTCCATTTGCTGTGTAAGGTGTAATGGGAGTTTGTTCTTTTTTACAGACATACAGAAAAGTCACACATGAACCCGGCAGCTGTTTCAGCGCATTGCCTCATGGTCCCTTTGGAGTTCCTCATGTTTAAAACACACAATCTCCATCCAAAAGCAAATCAGTTATTGATCATTAATTTAAACCCCGAGAAGAATTTTTAGACACAGTACTGAATTTTCAACATTTCTGTCTCATCCACTTCAACTTTTTTTCCCCATCACACTTTTTCTCTTTATCGAAACTTTTACAGACACATTTCACAGCACTGTGAAAATGACGCAATGACAGCAAAGTTGGGATTCTCTTTCACCTTTTTTCCTCTTTTTTGTTCAGGTAATTCCCTGTCTTTCAAAAACAGAAAGCTGATTTTTATCACACTTTAACTGTACATACAGTAAATACCATTTATTTATCATAAATCTGTTCAAACACATCAATAGTTACATATGACCTAAATAGCACATACTGTATATGCAGAAAAAACTACAGACAGAAAGACTTTTCTGCTCAGGAGGGCTGAGTCTGAGTATTTTCTGCTCAGCTCTCCTTTTACTGTAACCAGATATCTGCTCTGACTCACTCACACACTTAAACACACAAACACATTTTCCTGACTGTGCTAACTCAGATACTGGACACTCATTGATGTATGGGAGGTCAGTGCACTAAACATTTTCTCACTGCGGGCTGCAGGGATCTACTTGGTCAGCACACAACTGGTCACACTTATGACCAGATAGGGAATACCTGTAGGACTGCCTCAGAAAGTTGTGTTGATTGTGTGTGTTTGTGTGTGTCTGTGCTTCCAGGACAAACTCAGAGAAGATACTGAAATTCTCCTTGCCTGTCTGCAGTTTACATGGTGAAAACATCCCATTAAATAAAATCGCTTTAGCCAATAAGAGGAACTGAGGAAGGTTTGTAACATTTTCCTGGTTGCATGGCCAAAGGGCATATCATGGATATGGATATGCTCTGTTTTTCATCTGTCATTTTCACGCTACACGTTGTGACAAATGTGCTCAAAGTTCTGTGTGAGGCCAGAAACGTGGATGGATAATTACCAAAAATTGTTCACTCTGCTCAGCATCATAAGTCATTTATACTTAAAATGGGATATCATTATGTTGGTTCTGTACAGTTGTTATAAGCCTCATTCAAGCCCTGCTGTGGAGGAGAGAAGCTGTGCTTTTCATCAGTCCTTTGTAAAGCAGGTGAGTCATTTATAAAGTTTTCATTTTAACTCCAGACCTGTTTATCCCAGTCTATCAGGTCAAATGAGTTCTTCGCCATTATTAAATCCTGTCTGAAACGCATTACATGTAATTTCTGCCACTAGAAGTCTTTCAACTGAAATAATAAGAACAAAAGTATTATGATGATGCCATAAAGAAGGGCTGGATCATGTGATTTTTATACAAAATTTTTGTATTTTTGCTTTGTGTTTTGTTGGGTATCGTTTGGGTTTTTTCTAATGCCGGTGCTAAATCAATACTTTTAAAATGGTACCGCTGCCAAACGGTCTCTGCACCAAAACGTTGTAAATAAAACTCCTTGAACGCAAGTGAGGAGAACGATGTGCGGGAGTTTCTTAGTTTAGTTTATTTATCTCGAACAGCAATCGACAATAGTCCAAAATAATAGTAGTAATATCAAAATAAAAAACAACAAAAAAGAAAGAACAAATAATAATAATAACAGTAATAAGAGGAAGAAAAAACAAGAAATAAGCCATCATCATCAGTAATAGGAAAAACAAAGAATATGCATTCAAGAGGGAGCAGTTGAGCGCAGTTTATTTAAACTGCTCCTCCATATCATGACCTCAACAATACTACATTCAACTATACATATACATGCCTACATACACATGCATAGCTATTAATTATCTTTTTATGCATTATCATTATATGTGTCTGTATTAGGGATGGGAATCAGTAACCGGTTCCAGTTGAGAACCGATAACAAATTGGAACCGGAATCAGTATCATATGCATCCAAGCTTATCAATTCCTCAGCCCAGGCAAGCCTAGTCCTGAGAGGGCTGAGCATCTTTGGCTCATACATTTATTTATGTTAATTGGGACCAAAATGAAGCACCGAAATCTGCATCGTGTTTCGGTCTGGTAGGTATCAGACATGTTGGTACTGGTACTATATTGGTACAGAGTTTCAGTATCCATCCCTATTTTTGTATATTACATATTTTTTGTCAACAACGAGTCTGCCACCTGCTTACCATAGCATCGGTCACACAATTCACATTCACATAATTTACATAATTCTGTATCACATGGGAATTTAAACCAAGCAGGACTTGCCCGAGCAAACCAAGTGCATATCAAAAACATTTTAGGGTAGACAATGCCATCAGCAGCTCAGCTTTTATGTCAAACAGGGAGAAAAACGAAAACACAAGATACACAAAAAGTTCCCAAATGTATGTTGAAGCATAGTTTACTTACAAGTGTAAGTTTACTTACAAGTACCCTAAGTTTTTCCTTCCTACATTTCTAAAAAACAAAATGAGATGCATGCTCCAGACAACCAGTTTCCATTTAATTGTCTGTCCCGGCGGAGGATAAGAAGATTAGCAAATAGTACAAATACTACAAGCTGATATTATACTAGTATTGGTTCTTGTACCATTAAAGTAACATTCCTTAAGAGATCTGTCCTGGTTGACGTGAGATAATTATGGTTGCTTGCTGTGAAGACACTTGCAGTTTAATAGAGGTCCCAGCATCTTAGGCACAGCATCCAGTGCTTTATCAGTAATACAGAAGAGCAGCTGGGGTATCCGTTTAGCAGCCAAACAAACTTGGTACAATAAAGTAGTTAGTCAATACTTGGCCTTTTTTCCTTTATGCCATGAGCTACAGCAGCAACAGAGGTAAGAAGCTCAGTTACAGAGTTTGTTACTTTGCTAAGGAGTTCGAGATGTGCAGCCTGTCACCAAGAAAGTGCTTCATCTCACAGCTTACTGATCCTGCTCCTCCTCGCCTGATCCCCGCCCCCCATAATGTTTAAAACTCGTCCACTGTCAGAAAATGCCAAACCTAACTATTGTCTGTGTTTTGCAGACTAATTGCTTTTGAGTAATCCTAGTAAGGGCTTATCACAGTGGAAAAATAACAACACAAAACATATATATAGAAGTCATTTCTAGATAGAAATATACTTATGGCTATGGATCATTTCATAAAAATCATAAAGGTTACAATTTAAACATCTACAAAAAAAGGTCTGTAAAATGGTCATATATCCTGTACATTTTACAGTATTTTTATACATTTACATTTTATATATTTACCATATTTACATTTTTGTCATATTTCTTTTAAATCATAGAAACTTACCAGACTGGAGGCCCCTGAACTGTTCTGTTTGCCAGCAATCTCAAACAACTGTTCCCACAACAAACTGAGATTGTTGCACAAAACACAGGGGGAAAGAATTTTTTTAAAAAAGAAAAGCATAATTCCATTTTAGTCCCACTGGTCTAACTAAAGAGACTGAGTATCACCTCGGTTTTACCCTGCAAAATTCAGATATGCCCATTATCAAGGCCTGTTATCATAGCGTGTCTTTGTCTTAAGAATTCAAAACAAAATTCAAACAAGGCAAAACCAGGGAAGGAGACGATGAACAAGCTGCAAAATTGTGTTGGCAAAAAGAGAAAACAGGCTGGTAATGAAAGTACCTTTGAAGGCAAAAGGAGAAAAATGAAGTAGAGGAGGGAAGAGAGCAGAGGTGAGAAGAAATGAGAGATATGTGAACAGAAGATGAGAGGTGATAAAGACATAAAAATAGAAAAAGAGGAGGAAGAAACAGAAAAAAGGTCCAAGGCTTTTTGTCTGTTCAGTACAGATAAAAGAGGACTTTTAGGCAGACACCCACAGTCTATATCCAGAGATGAATCTACAAAAACAGTTAAAGACAAACAAACAAAAAAGAGCCAGAAGAATTTAGTTTATCGGGATAGAAGACACAATAGAGAAGCTAAAACCAATCAATGTGTACATTTTAACTTTACTTCTTTCATTTATTACTCATTAATTTGAATTGTTGCTGATTAATTTAAATCTAAAGATTCCAGAACTACAGCGCACATGATTATAATATAAAAACAAGATATCATATTAAAGTTTTTTACTTCTCCAAAGTATCTAAACGTGATAATCACCCACTATAGAAACCATTTAGCAGTGTAATAAAGCTGACTGTGGGAGCCGCAGCATGTTCTCTTTTACTCTCCAAGGCTGAAAAAGCACTTGCCCATATCACGACCTGCTATTTTCCTTAGCAGCCAGCATATCTGAGAGGGAGAAACTATTCAAGCTAACCATAAGAGGTTTACATTTATTGCATATAGCTATCACTTTTATCCAGAGCTCTTTCAATGAGTGCAGCAGGGGAATAAATTATTAAACACTGGAAACAACCAGAACTGGCTAGACAGATATTTCTTAGTCAAAGTGCAAACAGAGCAAGGAGAGGAATTTTTCTTTCAAGTTAAGTAAATATGAAAATGAGGCTTTAGCTTGCATGTTACACACAAGTTACAATTATTGACAGACTTTGGAATTAAACTTAATTCCAAATATCAATGCACTGAGCAGTAAAACCTTCATCGCCCTCTGCTGGACAAAGTGCTTACTTACACTGTTTTAAATCACAAGTTCAAGCATTTTTTCCAGCTTTGACAACAGTTTTAATGTCAGCACATAACGGAGAACATATATGTTGATACTGATATGCAGTGGGCCAATATCAGCTGATAATATTGGCAAACCGATGTATTGGTCAGGTCTCAGGCCGGTCAGTTATAATGCAATGTTCTGCTGAGGAACCTTGGGTTGTGGCTGGCATTTGGACACCATTTGTCACACAACACCTTGGAGAGCAAGTAAACCCCCTAACGACAACCACACTTTCTGATCGCAGTGCTGTTCCAGCATCCGTGGAGCGTAACAGAACAAGAACGACCCATGAAGAAGCAAATTAACACCCACAGCAGCCAATGCTCTGGTGCCCAACACCCCCAGAGGTCCTGTGTCAATGCCTCTGTGGGCTAGAGCCAGAGCCAATCCTTCTTACAGATGTCTGTTTGTTGATTGTTAGGGGGCAGCAGCTCACACTAGTCATCAGTAGTGGACAAAGCAGAGACGGCAAAACAAAGCGAGAAGGACATGAACTCCTGAACTTTAGATCCTGAGACATACAGTGTGTGCCACCAGGAGGAAGACCACGAGGATGAGTGTGTCCTTGAAACGCCTTTGGCATGATGGCTGCGCAGAATGATGTCTACACACTGAATATCTCCACCTCCCTCCATGTGTGTCATCTTGCTCTCTATTGCTTTATTTTTATCCATCTCTTCCCTTCTATATTTCTTTAATAGCCCATCCATCTTTTTCTGTCCTTTCCTCTACCCACCTCACCTCCTCTTTCTGTCTGTTAGTAACTATCCATCAAGTAACTTGTCTAACTGACCTTTACTAACCACTCACTAACTCCTACACCTTCTGACCTAAGAAGTGTTTTTTCCTAAGTATGTGCGTGTGGAGACGCTGATCATCTTCCACTGAAAACACACAAAAACACACAAGCATAAATATCAGAAACTTTGTAAAGATGCATAAATGCACTTCTACTTAAGTTTAGTACACATTACAACAAAAGTATACATTAAGAAACTCATTCTACTATTGCAGGGGAACTCAGTCACTAAATAAATAAATAAATACAGAAGGATCTACAACATATGCAGAGAGGAAAAACAGATCTTCTGTGTTACTACTTTAAAAAAGCTTTTTGGATGTATCAGTTAAGACATACTGAATTTCCTCACAATATGTTTCCATCATCTCCGCCAAGCATGATCTCCGCCTTAATAGTGCACACTTTCTGCTTCATAGATCTGCATTCCTTTGACCTCAAAGGCATTAGTAACCATCTTCTCCCCCTCATAACATCTGAATGCTCTGCAGCAACCGTGAGCATCATATTCCTACGGGAGCACTTCACTTCTTGTCTTAGCAAGAGGGCTTTTTTTTTTTTTCTCCCCCCAACACATGACTAGGCCATGAAATATGACAGTGACGCACAGAAGCTGGTGCTTGTACAGATAAGCGGAATTCAGAACATGGTTTTACAAGCAAAACCGTTCTGACGGGAAGGAACTGCTGGCCGTCACATCTGCTGGGGAGATGAGAGGTTAGGGTGCCATTTCTGTCACGCAACACTGTATGTAAATGACAGCCCATGTCAGTCAAGCACGGAGAGTTAAAGAGATAGAGAGTGAAAGGAGGAGTGAGGATGTAGATAGAGGGAGATGAGGAGAGCTGACACACTGGTCAGTGAATTTTAATGTCAATTAAAAAGCAGCACCATGACAGGAAACTCTCCATAAAGCCAGGGAGCTGTGACGAAGTGACTAATAGCAAGGACAGAACTACGCCTCCCATTCTCTCCTCTTTGCTCCATCTTGTGTTTATGCCCTTCTCTATCTTATTCTCCTTTCAGCTCTTTTTCATTCTTTCTCTAATTTTCTGTGCTTGGTCTTACTCTCACTTTCTTTCCCTCAGCAACTCCTTGAGCACCTTGTGCTCTCTAATGTCCATCCTTATCCTCGCGGCCAAAAATGTGAAGAACATGGACATGGACGTGGCCCTCATAAGTCATGATAATGGCTGTCCCTCCTCTTGACCCCATCACCTCACCTTTCAGGTCCATCAAGAAGAATCAAATGCCAACTGTAATTTGCATAGAGCCCATTAGCTCCCCTTCAGCAACTCGAAAAAGATCTTATTACGCAGAGTTCTTGGGAATTTGTTTCTTCCACTTCTATAGATCAGAGCTTCACACCTCTTACAGGAAAAAAAGGATCTCAGTTCTCAGGCTCAGATAACACTTAGCTGCGTTGTTTCAATGATATGGAACATATGTAATTTTAACTAAGACCTTCAACATCAGTTAGTATATTATCACCCCAAAAAAAGGCATTTGTTATCTTTTTGTTAGCTTAAAATGAGCCCTTTTTATTTGCAGAGGCTGCCAAACAGCGCACCATGTTGAACTGAGTTTCTACAGAAGCCCAGCATGGACATATCAAACCCAGGCTCTGGCCTTCTCACCTTTTTCAATTTTTGCAGCCAATATTAGCTTGGTGGCAATCAGCAACCAAACTGCTAGAGGCAACTAAATCCTGCTGACTGGAACGTAACATTTATGTATATACACACCAAGAGCTCTAAGACAACCGTTTTATTTTTTTCCTAATTCTGTTTTATTTTTTCAGAAATTGCATTTTTTCCATTTCAATTTTTCAGAATTCTCTCTCTTTTCTTTTTCTTTTTGAGGCAGAATATCTTAATTTTAACAAACGTTATTCTAGCATCATTGAACTAAACAGTAAACATTTCATTTATTAATTATTCAATAAAACAGACTACCTTCTGCTGGACAAACTATGTAATTACACCATTTTAAATCACTAGTCCAAGGATTTGTTCAGCCTTAGTTGACAGTTTTATTATGGGCACATAACCGAGAACATAAACACTGACACCGATATATTTATTATAGTCCACTAATATCAGTGAGGGCCCAATAAAATTGGTTACATTCAAAAAATAGTGGTCCAATATCCACAGGGCAAAGAGGAAACAAACTGACAAAGTTTATTTAAACTGTCATTTGTGGCACAAAGATGCAATCAAGGTTTTAAAGAGGCGTACAATCAGCCTGGCTGAAAGGTTCAGTGGATCACACTTCTCAGTAAATGTAAGGAGTCACCTTTCACAGACTGTCTCCTGTCTATAGAATCATTCTGAGAGCGACTGAAAGTTAAATTCAAATGCCAGTAAAAACATGAAGGACATAAAAATTCAAAGGATTGAGCGTGCATCACATGTGTGCTGGAGAAACAAACTGTTTATATGCAAATGCATTTGTGTGTTTCCATCACTACACACCAGGCAAAGACTCAGCCCTGACCAGATCAAACTAAAGCATTATCTTGCACAGGAGTGAGGCCATTTGTAACGGATGTGTCAGATAACCTGAAGAAAACAACAATAGAGAATCTGATGTTACTGCATTCTCTCCTATTAACACTAGGAAACCACTATGGCCACTTTAAAAAGGTATGACAGCGCAGTAAACAGACGATCTTTGGAGTTGAAACAGAAAAAGAGCTCACAGTGTTTCACAACCTCAAACAAACAAGGGCTGATCTCAGAGCTGTAGATATATCAAGCCGGGACAGAACAGGTTTTATGCCTTTATCTCCCTCGGTGCAACGGGAGATATGACAACAGGTCAGCGTGGCGGAAGCTCAAACAAGATGCCCCCCTGCCTTACAGCTACTAAGCACAAACAGATTTTTTTTTTTTTAAATCATTGGTTTCTCAGAAGAATCTGGAGACAGTTTTGTGTGTTCAGGAGATTATGAGATTACTACAGAGAAATGGACTTGTCAAATGTAGCCACTGGGTAATTTGCAACTGTACACTGAATTTTTCCAGATGTAACAGAATCAGAAAATTTTGATATAGATCTTTCTTTGAAGGCAGTTCACTGCATACATGTTAAAATCTTTGCTGGAACTCATTATCAGACAATCACTGGAGGGAAAAGTAGCTAATAGAGTTCGCTGCCAGAAAATTGTTCGACATTTAGACTTTATCCTTCTAAAATGACGAGCACACATTCTTGCACAGTAAATTCTCAAAGCAGGAAACTGACAAAAAGAAAACAAAGTGCAAAGACAACAAGTATTACAGGTGCCTTGAGCAGTCTGCAGGATTGTGAGGATCAAGGTATTTTGAATGAAAAACCTCATCAGCTCTTTCAAGCCCGATCCATTCACAATGATGTAGTTGTGACAGCTGTGCCTCAGTGTGCAGTCATATCAGCATGTGTAAGCTAGCAATGCAAACACACCTGCACTGATAGAGAATTGGGGTTGACTTTAAACACTGCAGAACAATCAAAGATACATCATGATGTCTGTCTCACAGAGGGGAAAAATAACCCTAAAGAGACATAGAACAGGAGTTATGTTGTGGTGTAATTCAAGAGAATTAGACTGACCCTTCTCCAATGTATCTAATGACGCATTAGACAAAACAAAGGAAAGGTGGGATGCATTATTTTCTTAATGCAGAGCTATTCACCTATGAAAAATATTTTAACTGTCCTACAAGTTGTAATGCAGCCTAGGGCTAAGTTTGCACATGCAGCAGTATATGCAGGAAATAACAGCAGAAACTCCTGGATTGGTAGATGCTAAATATTAAAAGACTCTAAAGATGATTTGGGAGAAAAATGGGACTGAGACATCCCTAGTAAGAAGAAGTCATCAGTGTGCTTCCTGATAGTCTTCATTGAAATGGTAAGAAAGTATTCGAGTGGTTCATACAAACAATGACCAGGACTGCATTAGGATGATATTACTGCCATTTGGTTATTCCCTAACACTAACAGTCTCTTTTGCACCAGATGGTTTGTCAACATGGACAACTGATAGAGCATCCTGTGGACCGATCCATCACTTTGCCACCGACATTACCAGCTTTAAATCAATTCCACACGCAGAGACTAGAGGAGCGTCAAGGAGGCCACCAATGGCCCAGGAAGTAATTTATCTGAGATTTGGCGCGGCACTCTGTTGCAGCGCACATCAAAACAAAGCTTTATTGTTCCATCTTTATTTACAACATAATTACGAGAGGATTTATGCTACTACTGTCCCTCAGCTTTGCCTTGAGTGCAGAGTTTCCACATAGTTGGGTGTCCTTGCAGAAGTGCCTGCTGTCCGCACACCTGGCACAGCAGGGGAAACAGATTAGGGCGGCATATGCAGCATTTACAGGATGGCCTCCGCAAATGTCTGTCTTGGGACGGGCAATAAAACAGCAAAGTAATAAAGTCCAACTCTGTTTTACACACACATTGCTCAAACTGCACACATGCACAAAAGCAGAGACAGACAATGATGACGTGGGCACACAGATAAGAAAACCTATTTAAAATTCACACTTTTTAAGCATAACTTGTGGGAGTGTTTTTCCCTGTTTAAAGATGTAAAGAGGTGTGCAATGCTATCATCATTACAAAGGCAAGAGCCGGGTCACACTCTCAACATGAACAAAACCAGCTGTACATGGAGTGCTTTAATGCAGCAGATTCTAGCGCAAAATTCTAAGAGGAAAATAATGTCAGTGTGCACTGCAAAGAACAAATAGATCCTTGCAAACCAATGTAATCTTTATCTCATTACCTCACATTAACCTGCCATCCAAAGAGCTCTTTCTCCTTCCTTTCATGATGTACTTGCAGTCAAAGTGCTCTAAGTGCTGCAGTTAGTTCAGCTAGTGTTACAATCACATACAAAAGTTGCTGAGAGCATTTAGAGAGGGATCTCAGTGTAAGGGGAAGCAGAATACTGAGGATAAGGGGGTTTGGTAAAAGAGATGCCCATTCATGGACTTTTATCTATATTAATGAGCAAACATGGAGGGCTGCATCAATGCAAAAGGTTTCCAGGAAAATTAAAAACTCCTGGAATACAAAGTCTAAATTTCTCCGCAAATGGTCTAGGTTGGCTGACATTATCGGCCTATATCAGCCTATCACAGATATATGGATACTGGTATATTTCTTCTGATATACACAGATGTTCAAACTGTGTTTTAAGGCTGGAAAATTTTTTGGACTAGGGATTTAAAACGGTATAATTTCATAGTTTGAGGGTGCTCTGTTTTTTAATAATTAGTAAGTGTGTACTGTTTAGTGCACTGATGTTTGGAATAAAGTTTAAAGTTAAAATGTAAAATATCCTGCATCTATTACATATCTGACAGAAGTGTTTGATGACCACATTGAGAAGACATATATCAGCAGATATAACATATATATATAATATTGGCCAATATATCAGATACTGGAACTTTTTCATGCTCCCTAATATCGGCATTGACCCAAAATAACCCATATTGGTCAGGCCCTAAAGAAAAGTCATCTCTATCCCACTCCGCTTTTTTTTTTTTACACTATTTCTCTTTTTTGATTCGCGCCCCTCAT
>JAPZDX010000006.1:18880071-18905283 GCA_029783625.1 Naso annulatus | reverse complement strand
GGACTGCATGCATAAAACAGTATATGTTACATCAACTGTCTCTGCAGGAAACCCCTGAAGTTACAGCATCTTACAAAAAAAAAACTCAGCCTGTGTGTTTAAAAACAGGTCAGCTGTAGTCTATAAACTGCACCGCTGAAAGCCCCTGTCAGACCTGAGTGGGGATTCTCTCTTTTAGTTCCAGTAATGGACACAGGGACGGTACATAGGCCTCAACAAAAATGTCACTTTGTCAGAGGTTGCATGAGATGGGAATTCAACACGAGTGCTCTCTGCTGTCCCATAACCTTAATGTAAGCCAGTGGTTCAAAGGAGTCAGATGGACAATGAGCTTAAGTAGCCATCCATGTTCGCCATTTGAAGTCTCAACAAGCACTTTACAGTATGAACGCATGATACTGGATTTTTGTCAGTATCCCATATGCCGATATTTTCAAACTCATTTAAGCCAATACTGATCATTTTATTTTCATTGTAAAGAACACCAAGTCTCTCCTGCACTAGAATTACCTATTACTCTTTTTGTGACAATATATGTATTTTTTTAAACAGACATAAAATAAGACAAACAACATTGGATTCTACCATAAATGATAGATTTATTCTTTTTCAAATACAGAAATTCAGTAATGAAAAGCTGAAAGTAATTTCTATGGATTACAAGTACATAACATGCAAGGTGTATTTTTAACAGTAAAAACAAGCCTCATATGTCTTTTTGAGAGTAATAAACAGTAGAGCTGCAACGATTAATCGAATCATCGATTAATCAATTGATAGAAAATTAATCATCAACTATTTTGATAATCGGTTAATCATTTAAGTTATTTTTTAAACAAAAAATTTAAAAGAATTCCTGGTTTAACCTCTTAAATGTGAAGATTTGCTGCTTCTCTGTGTTGTGTCTTTGTGTTTTGGGCTGTTGTTTGGACAAAAGAAGCAATTTGAAGACATCACATTGGACTCTTGGAAATTAAGATGCACATTTTTAGCACTTTTGTGACATTTCATGGAACAAATGATTAACCGATTAATTGTAAAAATAATCAGCAGATTTATCTATTATGAAAATAATCGTTAGTTGCAGCCCTAATAAACAGCACTGTAACAACCTGGTGACAGACAGTGAGCTCTGTAGTGTATCAAATGTGCCCCTTTTTTAATTGAGCTTATACTTTCAAATCAAAATTAATTCTCCTAACAACAGGTTTGCAGGGTGGTTCCCCGATATTTATAGCCAATATATCAGCCATACCTATCAGCAGAAATTTTCATATCTGCCGATAATATCGTGCATCCCTTAAGCTCCACCAGTTCAATTTGAGAAAATCTGCAATATCATGACAATGCTGACGAGACACATTAATAACAAACTGACATCTTTGTGCTTTATTCATTGACTCCTGCAGCCTTGTTAGCATAGTAAAAGTGAACTTCCAACTCAACACCACCTGGTGTGTCTTAAAGAAGAGGTGATGTGATTAGATTTTGGAGAACCTTCATGTGTTAAAACTGCTATACTTTTGTTTTGAGACAAGGAATTAAAACAAGAGTGCCAATAGGGAGACCATTTGCTAATCAAAGAATTGAATAAGTTGACTGTGTTACAGTGATTGAGACTGATGCAATGATTCTCGGAAAAAGCTGCACATTTATTCTTGATAAAACATCATGTTTTAATCAAAGACTGCAGCAGCAAAGAAAAAATAACCACATGGTCATTACTCATGGCTGCTCAAGCTCCTTAGCAGACATTTAGATGCTAAAGCTTAAGCTTCGGCTTAACATCAAGCACGATATACTGTTAATATTCCTAAAGCCTTAATGGTTTAAGCCTCTAGGGGCCTACAGGGTCAGCTATGATCCTGTGGTGTAACAACTTCAGACAGGATCATTATCCATACAACACAGAGGCTCACTGACAATCCCCTGCTCCACTGTGCAGCACGGCCTTATCACTGTCAGCATCAGTGTGAGGTTTCAAGTACACTTGCAGCACTTAAATCCTAAATCCCCTCTTTTTGCTCACATCTCAGCCTCTTTTCCACTCAACAAAGAAATCATTTTCAGGAACAAACCCAGGTCGAGGAGAGGGGCCTAGAAGCATCAAAGACCCTTTGTCAAGCTTTCACCACAATGTGATCCTGCAGAATTAAACACACATGGGTCTGATCATTCAGCAAATCATTTAAAAGCACAGAAGGACACTAGCCAATGTGTGCTAAGCGAAAAAAGTTGAAAACAAATACAGTGCAAGTCCTGGATCCTAAGAGTTTCCAAGCTAAAAAAAAAAAACCTAAGGAGCTGGGTTCATAAAAAGCCCAGTGACGACAGTCGTGGTGGTGGAGCGGGTGATGGAAACAGCGAGAAGGCGGGAGGGAGAGCAAGGGGAGGCGTCAGCCATGACCATAAAAGAGACTTGTACTTGACTCAGACTAACACATGGACTGGACATCTACATTTACAGAGTGTGCCTGCCAAATCACCAGCAAAAATGTGGAGTTAAACAAAATAATAACAGCTGAAAAATCAATGAAACAGAAGATGAAGAGCCCAAATTGATGCGAATGACACTTGATAAATCACTACTTCCTCCTGGGAAGAATGTCGGCCTTGCAGCAGTGCAAGTTTTTGCCACTTATTGCAAAAAAAACCTTCCAATTTGCAAATGCTGTACTATAATTTCTGAGTTTGTACTGGGAAGGACTGCTTATTAGCTTCTTCTTTACTCCTACTAGAAAAGAGGTTGAAGAGCGAGTCTGGCCCAAAACGCACCGCACCAGCTGCCCTCTCTCCACCAGCCAAACCAAACAGCCACACACATACGCACAAAAACACTGCCACACACAGAAATGGAAAACCTGACCAATAATCTAATCCAAACAGCAGTTTTATACTGAAATGAATGAAGAAGGCGTAGGAACTTTTTTTGACTGCAATGAACTTTCTGTGGCGGCAGGAAAAGGTGCATATTCACATTCATTGTTTTTGCATTTTAAGGGAGTTTTAGATGAGCACAAGTTACATGAAATCTTTGGGGCGGCTACCAATACTAGTGTTAGGGAGCAAGAAACTTCTGTTACCTGATATATCAACAATGAGGTTATCTAATACTTGTGACAAAGATATGTAATGGAAGAAGGATATCTTACATTTTGACAAACTTGATTCAAAACATCAGTGCACTGAACAGTGAACACTTTACTTATTAGTTAATAAATAATGGACCACTTTCCGATGGACAAACAATGTAATTACAGCACCTTAAATCACTAGTCAAGCATTTTTTCCAGCCTTAAAAAACAGTTTAAATATCTGTGTATTATTGGAGAATATACACATTGATACTGTTACTTCTTGGATAGGCCAATAATGGAGGTTTAACGGTACAGAAGACAAGGTTCGGTTCACACCTCAGTTTAGACATTGCACTTCGGTACGAGTTCAATAAAAAAACTTCCCCATAGCGTCATCCTCCTTTCCCGTCTTTATTTTTGCTCCGTGACTCAGGTGAGAAAAACACATGTGCTTGCGTCACAACTCGCTGCAGGTGATTTAGTAAAACCAAAAAATCTGCACAGGGTGTTTTATTTTGAAAATTGACTGGATTTGCTGCCATCTCTGTGACTTCCTGTGTGCAGCTTAGTGTCTCTCAGTCGCTTGTTGCAGATTCAGCCTGTGATTACTGCGCTAAAACTACATAAATTGTTTTGAGCATCACATAACCTCCACTAAATGACTTGTGTCACCATTAGAGTTTAATCCACACACTGGAAAGTTTACAGAAGTGTCATGATTACAAGACTTAAAAGAAGCAGGCGGGTCTACTATGTTAGCTCAATCAGCATGTGTTAAATTTGCTAAAGGCTTACTGCTGCTTAAGGTTTAAGGAACTCGCGTATGGGAATTTGTGCACCATAACATCACCAGTGTACTGTACAGTTCAATACATACTGATGTATTGTTACACCCCAAGCCAATAACATCGGCAAATCTGTCAGGCGCTAGTTTTAGTTTCAGCATTTATGTATTTTTAAATATCTTCACTGCCCAAAGACATTAAATGGATATAAATCATTACTGTCAATGTGTCTCATTCAACAATTTTGTTGTTTTGGCTAAAAACTACATCGCATTAAAAAATCCGTATCGAAAATGTTTCATTGATGAAAACCGATATCACTACTCGAAAAAGCAACGCTGCCCATCATCAGCTCCAGCCTCACTGTTGGCCTTTGACACACAGAAAGATTAGATTTTGTTATTTTTGTGACTGCTTATTATGTTCCATAAATATAAAATATGCTATAAGCCGTGGACATTTTAATGTTTCATCTGCTCTAATTACAACGTGCTTTTTTCCCCAAACCAGCTGTTTGGTTTCACAGAGTTCAAAAACATCTTAAGGACCCTTGAAACGATTTCATAAGTCTTCCGGACTCTGTCCTGCTTTCTTTTATTGCCAATTTACTTTACACTCATCTATCATTTCCCTGTGCTTGGCAAGAATATAGTCTGCACCTCTGTTACATGCTCCAATTTACTCATGTTAATATTATTCCATAGTTAATCACTTTTTTCCAGCTGTAAGTATTGGGTGTTCAACACTTCGCTACAGTACTTAGCTTTTCATCACCTGTGGTTTAAAAACTCATTTATCTTTCATTCTTCTGCCTCTCTAATTTCTCCCCCATTACCGCTTAACATCTCTGTTGGTCTGAGCAGAGGAGACATTTATGTATGTTTCTGGCGGCAGATGTGAAAGACCGAACTGAACAAGCAAGGCTGAGCTGAACTTATTGCAGGTTCTTGCCAGAGAGTGCTCAGCTGACGGGCAAAGGGTGGGCTGCTAAGTTTAGGCAGGCTCACAAACAGAAATGTGCAAACACCAACATGAAGGAGCATGCAAATGAATACTCCGGCTCCAGTTCTCTGCAGGAGTTAAATTAAAGTAGCTGAGGCACGCACCCACTTGGCTTACGCATAGCTGTCGTCTGCGTGGCCCTACAGCCGCAGGCGGGCTGTCAGATAGCCAAGATATGGAACAGATAGCTGATCTCTTTCACCATTCTGTTCAGACAGGCAGCTCTGCTCTGCTTCTCACACTCTCACTGCAGCACCAGAAATCCAAAACAGAACCGAGCAGCGTAGCTCCGTACTTTCAAACTATTTTGGAGTTTACACAGGACAGGATAAGACTGAAAAAGACAAAGTACAGCAGCTGGGCTTGTAGCTTTAGCAAGTCTGTGGAGCCTGAAGAATGAATCTGTTTTTGTTTGGTTTGGTTTGAGGTGAACCTGGAATGGTTTCTCTGGTAAAAGCCATAGAAACATCAGCGAAATTCAACCACTACTAAAACTAAAGATATGAGACTCACATGTACACTTCATTATTCTAGGCCGGATGAAAAAGCAGCAGTCATCCTGTAAAGGTTTCCTGTTAGGGCCGAAAAGCCACCATCACACAGGGGGTGGGGGCACAGGGGCTGATGAGGGATTTAGTGCAGATAGTAAGAAGTTAAGCCAAAGCCTAGCAAATGTATACTCAGTACAGATGCTCATATAAAATAAATGTCATAGATGCAGGGAAGAAATGACAGTGTGCATTCAATAGCTTTTTATAAATGTATTAAAGCAAAGAAACTACATTATAAAAACAGATTAAGCAACACTCTTATATAAGTCAAGTTTTTCTGGCTGTCTTTCCCCGACAAATAAACAACCCCGTGCATTAACATGTGCTAACATTCCCATATAGTTTGCATATGTTTGCATTGAAAATCCCATGTGTCATGCTGAATCACAACATCAAAAGGCAACACACCATAATATTACTGAAGTTACACAGCCAAACAATCAGCAAACGTACACTAACACACACACACACACACCTTACACACACAAATCCCGGTCAGTGAATGGCATCTTATCTGCATAGATACGACCTAAAGTAATTAACAGTGGACTGAACAGGCGGAGGAGCTCACCACTGAGCTCACCAACAGCAGATTAGGCCACAAAGGCTGCGGAAAAAAACAGTTCTCTCACCTACTCAACTCTAGGCAGGCTGACCCGAAACACTCTCAACTTTTAAGTAAGATTAGTTTTTGCATTAAAAAGGGATAATGGAGTCCAGAACAGCCAAATGAAAAACAATGCTGCATCTGGCCTTGGTGGAATCAAAATCAAGAAAAGACAGGAAAAAAAAGGAATTTAAAAGCATTTAACACAAAGAGACTCACTGTATACTATGACTGTTTTCACATATTAACACACTATGGCAGATGGATTACAATCTTTTTTCAGGCCTGTGCAGCAGTGTTGTTAAACATTAGGGAGAAAAGCCATAAGACAATATCAACTATTCTGTTGTTTTTCCATCAACTGTAACAAATGTAATGGATTTTTAAGTGTAACTGCTATTCTATATGAACAGATATTTTAAGGCAGCTGTGCAAGCATCACTTTTTGCTGCCTTTATGTTCAAAGTTAAGAGATCATGTTAGACTTCTCCTTAGGACCATGAGCAGGATAAGCTGTTGTTCTGGCAGGTTTGGAGACATTTAAGGGAAACAAATGTTTACTTCTCTATTAATAGGGAAAGTTCAATAAGAACTCACTTTGATGATTGTAACTATTATTGATCAGGTCTGGATTTCATGTGGATCATGTAACAAGTGGATTTCAGCCCTCTCATTTAATTGTATTATATCTGTTTTATTAGAATGTAAGATATTTTTACCCGTTGTTCATGCTGTATTTTGTTGTTGTTGTTTTATTTATTCTAGGATGCCCTAAACTGCTCATTAAAACAAGTCTTTTTTGCTAACTCAGGATGAGGGATGAGCTGATCCAGTATTCAGTATCGGTATCAGTCCGATATTGGCCTATATATTGGAGGGGAAAATGTATAATCCGATTCCATTTCTAGCCTGAACTCTCCAATAAATGCTTATTAACTATGCGCAACGTGCCGTAAAAAGAGATGTCAGCACAATACAGACTAGCAGCATGTGTCACATGACTAATTTAAACAGCTAAGTTAAGCAAAGTGCTTCCATACAGATGTATTAGCTAGAGCTTTGTTGTTTAAGAGAGGGGAAAAGGCTGTCTTGGATTGATATTGGTATTGGCAGATACTCAGTGTTGTGTTATCGGTACTGGACATGAAAAAGTGGCATTAATCCATTGAAATTTGTTAAAATGTTAATTAATGTATACTGTCCCTTTCCAAAAATAAAGAACTGAACTGAAAATGGTAAAGCAGGCATAACAATTTCTCTCATTATGACAACGCATACCTGAAAGGAAATGCAAAGAGGAATTTGCCAGAGAAAAACACTTAAGTACAAAAGCACATTAAAGTGTGTATCAGATGCCGCCATGCATAGTCATCATCATTTTTTTGTTGTTGTTGATGGAGGATACAGTAAGTTATCACTGACATCACTAAAACCTAAACTCACTTTAACAGTCTCAGTGTGTGTGTGTGTGTGTAAGTTCTTTCCATAAGGAGGGATCAATCTGTCTCCATCTCTTCCTCTGTCATACCTACTTAACTGCTCATAGTTGCTGAGTCAATGGACCTCCTCTCATGAAGCACAGTCATACTCCTCTTTCTCCAAAACACACCGTCTATCAGGCCATTGAGGCTGATCTGACCCTTATCCAGGAACTGGATTAGTGGGCAACTGAACCTCCAACTATAAACATACACACAGTGGCAGCAGGGTTAAGTAGGGAAAGTAAGTAAATGACAATTTCGAAGTTATCGGTCCTGCGAGATAGGTCAGATTTTTGTTGGGTCTCCATGGACACGTGTATCTGAAACTCTGAAACATTTGAAGTTGTAGCTTTCAGAAGCCACTGGCCGCTAAACTGGAATGTTGATTTCACAATATCACTTTTTTTCATTAATAAACTAAAAACTTCCTGCTAGCTCTCATTTTTCATCCATAGGTTACTCCTTTTTTTGTTGGTTAGCTCAACCAATTTAGCAGTAGTATGCTAGTCATAGTGTATTAGTATAGTTTTTAAGATTGTGCCAGTTTGCCATTAAGCTAGTATAGATTTTCTATGTGTGACTTTTATTCACACTCAATAAGCATTGGTTTAGCACAGATACAACCCTGATTCCAAAAACACACAGATACAGGCTTTTCCAAGATTTGATGCCAGAGACACGTCTCAAGCAAGTTGGGACGACTTACATATGTGTGTTCGTTATGGCACCGTGTAACTGTCTGATAAGAATGGAATGAGCAGTGGTGACTTTTTTTTTTCTGATAAAATCATGTGATAAATGTTTACTGTGTCAAAGGGTAGAAGCGCTGTGCAGATAAGAGCAGCACTAGTTAAACCTGCGGAATAAAACCTCCGCCAAATCATATTGCTTGAAAAGACGAAAATGGTTCACAGATCTATTTTTGTGATGCAAATTGGCAGAATACAATGCATAACAATGCTGATAAAATATTAGAATATAATATTAAATATTAGAGAGCAGAAGCTCTTTGTATGTAGATATAAAATGAAAGTATATATTTTATGAGGGGTCAAGGAACCAAATGTTGCACTCATGAAATTTAATTATTGCTGTAATGTACTTTATGTACTTGTTGGCATTCCCCATTCTGGCTGGCAAAGTGTTTGACCTTACTGCCTCCAGGTTCATAGTGCAAGTTGGTTATTACCTGGTGAGAAACTTGACATCACACTCAGCAAATTTGCTGATTGCCGTCATGAACTTCTTGTTGTTTGCACTCACCAGTCCAGCTGACATAGCGAGTGCACTGCCTCTCTGCTTCTATGTCCTTATTTTCAGTGCAAGCTTAAAGTGCGAATTCAACTATTTGATAATTAGACTCATCGTTGCAGTTTAATGTCTACTACATTACTCGCTGATCTTTCACTGATTGATAATGTTTAGCTTCTTCTTGGAAAAAAAAAAGTGTTGCAAATGCAAACTTCATTTGGTTTCTTTAAAGCTGCAGTGGGTACCTTTGGGGTAAATATCAATAACTTTTTCTGTTCTATTCGGAAAAAATGTCATAATACTCTTAGGCAGCTATCAGTAAGTGTCGTGGTCTGCAAGTATTGTGAGATCTCTGTGTTTTCCCATCATGCCTCTGTACTCATTATTGGTAAAAATTCTATGCTCCCATTTTATTGCCTAGCAAGTGATGCTCTTTGTACTCCCTGTCCTGACTGGCCGGTCTACGCTGTGCTCCGTAGCGACAGGTGACATCGTTACGAGCTGATTTGCTGCCTCTGCCAAAGACAGAGTGTCTGCAAGCGACACCGTCGGTCGGTTTGAGCTCCAGCTGAGACGATCAGTTTACTCTGCTGCAACTTTCCCTGCGACCGTTTCTTCTCAGTTCAAACTGGACTTAAAAAAGAGAGCGACAACGCGAGCTGGCACAAAAAGCCGCACCGGAGTTGCTTGCCAACAAGTCTCATGCTAGCAGAAGTTACCCTCTGCAACTTTAACTAATGAGGTTTCATCCCTCTGGCCTTCCTCACAGTCAATGCTTCTTCCTTGAAAAAAGGACAATGTAACTTTTGTGTACCCAATTTTCAGGTTACTGTACTGATTTATTGTTACAGTGCCTCTGATCTAATTGTTTGTTCAGTGTGGCCAATAATAATGATTATAACAAAAACCCAAAAAGCCAGCAGCTGTCTCCAACCTTTACTGTGTTTAGCATGCTGCATTGTTAGACACCAATTCACAAAGTGAGGGTATAAATGTCATGATATTGAAGGCTAGGTCGTCTAACCCTGACATTCCCATCATTTCTGTTGGTATATCTTTAATGAAGTTAATACTGCAGCCATGAAATGAGGTAAGCAGGATTTTCATTTAATACAACTCTTTCTCAAGGCGACATTTCAACTTCTGACCACATTCTTTTCCTCCAAGTTTCTCTCCCTGTAAGTCTTTTTCAATCTGTCTCTCACACAAAGGCCCACACACACACTCCACTATTGACTGCCACACATCATCATCTTGAAATACAAGGCACTCCTGAGTGACTCTTTTTTTAATCGAGTGAGATTAAATATAAAGTATATTTCGAAGACACTCCAGCCATATAAAGTATAATTTTCAAGAATGTGCATCTGAGCATCCAGATGTGAAGTGGCTGAGAGTTTTTCAGCTGGTTGGAGTGAGGAGCATGGCTTTGTTATGAACTAACCACCATGTTTGGATTCATTGTTTAATACAATTGTGCTGCTGAGGCAGCCAGGAAGTTCACAGAATCCAGCTGTCACATTCCCAGCATTCCAAAGGTGAGCACTCTGCATTCTTTTCAAACTTGTCAGCAAAGGAGTCGACTGAACAAGCAAACAAGGGATCCGGAGAATGAGTGAGTGAGCATGCAAATGACTGACAGTACTTTCTGTAAGTGCAAGACTGACAGGAACTTGAGTGAGTGTGTAACAAGCAGCTGAATGAGAGAATGACTGAATGAATTTCCGATCAAACAAGGACACAAGTGAAAACATAAGAGATAAGCAAAGGAGTAAATAAACTGATTAAATAAACCAGTAAGCAAGTGATTGAGTCATAAAATGAGTAAGTCACAAATTGAGCAAAATGGGCAACTTGTCACAGAAGGGATTGAGTAAAAGAGTGTGTGAGTCAAAATAATGAATAGTTCAACTATCAAACTGACGACATTCTCACTCCTGTTGCTTGCACAATCTACACATGTCACTATGTTTGCGTGCATTTTATCATAATCTGGTGCAGTTTGCACAACATGCACTAATCATAACTTTGTCAATCGAACCAACTGTGCCCCAGGAAACGGCATCGATGCCACCAAACTTTCATGTACGCCTATCACACTCACACTTTAACCATATGTTGCTTCATCACACTGCGAGCCTCCAGGTGCATACTGCTGAATGCCATGCAGTCCACATGTGCCTTTAGTGGGAGATCAGTTACTGGACAAACCTGCAGATACTGTGATTTCACATATGAGCTTATTCTGCAACATGCAGGCATATACAAATGTCAGAAAATATGAGAAGAATCCTTGAACTAGTGTCACCAGCACAAGTTCCAACATATTCTGTCATTTTGTATTGAATGTCTAAAGCACACCAGCACTAAACAATGACGAGCTGGAGGAAAGTGCATCTGTCTTTTCCAGTCTGGCTTCATTCTTGTAAAATGTCTGAGAAGGGGAAGTCAAATTGGCTTGTTATCAATCCCTCAGACAGGAACGTTGTCAGTACAAGCTCTTGTCTCTTGTTTTCACTTTACAAAACACAGTGATCTCATCACTCATCTGCAGGTCCAGAGTTAGCACCTGCAACAGATTAGGGTATCTCTAGTTTTGAATATCAAAATAACAGGTAACCGGAAGCACTCATGTGAGAGTGAGGCATGAGTTGAAATGGAAGATGCGTAACACAGTAAATGAAAAAAGAGGAGGATGGTTAAAAAAATCAGATTTGAGGATAAAATATTCCTCTAATATATTCAGACTTCAGAAATAAAAGGTAAAAAAGTATGCTTAAACATTACTGTAACTGTTGCCTTTTTTTTTTTTGCATCACTTTGGAATTTTCTACAGATTAATTCATATTTTTTGCAACATACATTTTAAAAAAAATGTTTAAAAAAATCATTTCACAAAGTGGGTTAAAAATCTGGTTTTGTTTAGAAAGAGGAGAGGTGTTGGAGCAGAGATTAATAGAAAAGGGAGATCAGACGGTGTTAGCAGCTCGCGGTAACTGTTGTGATATGACTCAGTGTTTCCACAGTGGCATCTGTGGGCCTCCCACAGCACTGCTTCTGCCAACACTCCAGACCCCATCAGCAGTTGGCACTCTCATTTTCAAGTGGATATGATGAGACAGCTGATGTATACTTTCAAAATCTCAAATTTTCAAATTCAGATCGTTGGTTTGGGCAGAAACAACTGGACAACATTAGAAAAAGACAAACAAGCGCCATCATCTCAGTTTTTTCCAACTGAGCCCTGCCTAATACTACTACTACTTAACTCCTTAAAACCAGAGAAAAAATCTCACAAAACTCTTCCAGTTGTACACACAAGCATTCTGGTCCCCCACAGAGACACAGTATCTGCCCCCTTCAAAAGTTGAAACTATGGATCAAGGTGAGAAACAGGTCATGGTCTAATAATGTGCGACCACATACAGGAATAACAGTAACTGAGCCTGGATCCCCTGGTGAGGCTACATTTCTACGGTCCCATGATGGAGAAGTTAAAGAACATATACAAAGTCTTAAAGGATGTGGAGCAGGTGTGCCTCTTTGTAAAACCCTTTACCTGTGCACTCTGCCAAGAATTACAAAGTGGCCTCCAAAAAGTCCATGAAAAGTATGCGAGAGGCAGAGCTTCAAGAAACTAAAGGAGGACTCAAACCAAGTAAAAGCACTTTTTTTACATTGACTTGTTAAGTCAGGAGTTGTGGCCTCATCAGGGAAATGCCCTATAAAAGAATTTTTATGCTAAAATTAGCATGTTAGCTTATATGGAGGGGGTTTTTTTTAAGCCCAGGAGGGGCTGCCAAAAATAAGTAATGACTCTTTTCATATTGGCAGTAACTGAGTTTGCCTTCCTGTTTATTTTTGGGGGGGGGTTTTGTTTTGGGTTTTTTTTGGTGTTTTTTTGCTCTGGCGTGTCAAAGTCACAAATGGCCCCCAAAATAGGCAGAAGTAGCATGGACACCAGTAGCCATCTAACAATGTTCTTCAGTTTGCACGATACAAAGTTCAAAACAGCTGCGGTAAAAAATCTGATTAAAAAAATATCAAAGCATCTCACTGGAGGAGGGGCAAAAATTTGCATGTTCACCCGGGTGTCGTGTTTCCATTTGGACAGATCAGAGCTGGAGGCGATAAATACTGTGACTGCAGCAGATTCAATTGACCTGGGAATAAATGCCAAACCACTGAAGAACAAAGCCAGATGAGAGTTGGCGTTGAGAGTTTTTTGTCCAGTATAAAAGGGGTATTGAAGTCCTCGAGCTGACAGCACCAGTATGGAAAATAGATTTTGATTCTACTCTATTCCACTGGATTACAAATCCTAAAGCTGATTCAATTATTCATTTCCCTTTTGTCAATGAACGGTTTTAGAGCTACAACAATTAGGAATCAACTACGTTCATAATCGATTAGCCTAATCGTTTTAGTCATTTTCAAATAAAAAAGGTTTAAAAAATTGCTGCTTTGCTTGTTTTCAGTGTTATTTATGAAAACAAATTGCAGGTCTTTGTGCTTTGGGCTGTTGTTTGGACAAAAGACGGAATGTGAAGACGTCACACTGGGCTCTGGAAAACTGAGATGAGCACTTTTCACACTTTTTGGACATTTAATGGAATAAAGAGTAAATCGTGAAAATATCAGCAGATTAATCGATAATGAAAATAACATTTAGTTGCAGCCCTAAACAGTTTGCAAAACAAATTATAAACTAGTGAACGCAATCCAAATCACCATACAGAAAATAGAAAACAGCTGCTGAGGGAGCTATACGTACTCTAAATTACTTTCTCACAGTATCAATGTGTAACACTTCTTTACGTAATTCAGCTCACAGAGTGGTCACATATGCAGAGGAAATTACACAAGTTAACCAGACAGACAAACACACAGATTTAAACTCTTTTAGTCCTCTAAAGTATGATTCATCTCATGCCTCACTGTCAATCGCTCTGCCCTCTGGAGAGAGTTTCTTCATGGGTAAAACAAAGACGCAGGTACATGTTTAAAATAAGAAAGTACATCAGTTCTTTTTCCAGGATATGTTCCCTCGTGCATCAGCACTGCTTGGCTACCGCGAGGAATGCTGCTGCTGTTGACTACAGGCCAGTCTCTGAGGGATTTACAGGGCAGGATGTTTGAAACCTACATACTGCCTTCCTCCCCACATAGGAAACATGCTTTATTGCTGTGGCAACAAACAAAAGTATTTTCAAAAAACTGAAGGTCGAAAACGTCAGAATGAGAAGCCACATGAGTATCACTTCTTTGCATTTTTGTAACCTGTTATTTTGTGGCTTTTAGAAATTGTTGGACCAGGAACAGGTTCATTCCAGTATTTCGTATAAACCTTGATGGTGGCAGACTCACACTGACCTTGAGCGCGATCTGGGATAAGATACACTCAGCTCTGTGCTTTAACTAAAACCAAAAAGGATCGGACAAAGACGAAAAACTGCAAAAGAATATTTCAATCACTTGTATAAGTAAAGCTACTGTAAGAGTGGGGCCTCCTTTGGCCAGAAACCAACACAAACACAGGTTTTATATTTTAAGTGAAAAGTAAGAGCAACTTTCTCTTGTTTAGACAAGCTTACACATATATTGCTTTGGGATATACATATATTTTTTCTGTCTTTTGTGATATAATCACAGCTGAATGAAGGATAATCAGGAAAACATTTATAAATGCTTGAATATGTTAAGTTACTCCGAGAGTTTTAGTTTTCTTTCCAAATAATTTCTGCACATATTTTCTAAATGTCAGCACACTACACTTTATTTACTACAAATCTCACTCAGGCCATTGCTGACATTAGCCAGGTTCCTGTGGGGTCAGTGCTCTAATGATCCGCAGATCGTTTGTATATCCAACTCCACTCTTCCTTTAAAATGTGCTCACAGCTGATATATTCACCACACATCAAACTGGAAACGGAAAAACTTTTGTGATTTCCTGACATGCTAACAATTAAACAATAATTATATAATAATAAGTCATAATAATACTAACAATGATATTAGACTTCATGAAATTATATATCTTTGTCTTTTACACACCAAAATTATGACAAGGATATTCTTTTTGTCAATTAAACCTTTACTTCAATGCACTTAAAACACAATCAGTACAGCACACACACACACACACACACAAACACACACACACACACACACTGCTAAACGTACCTGTTTTTTTCTTACACACATTCCAGACCAGTTTTGCAAGGTTATAAAACTGCTTTAACAAGAGTACTGTGGCAACACGTTTTAACATAGACTGCTTCCTGGCCTACTTCTGCCCAGAGAGACAGAGATCCAAAATAGTGAAGGGCCAGGACTGAATGAACTCTAGTATCAATCCCTTTAAATGCAGAGATAATTGGACTGACAATTTGTCAACAATGTTTTTGATGATCAATTCACTTTGTTCATATTCAGACATGAAGCTGTCATTGCATTTGTTGAAAGCCATGTGAATTTTTTGTTATTAAATTATTAAAATGTTATTCATCCTTTAAAAAAAAAAATTCAACCCCCACTTAATTAGATCGTCTATCTGATTATTTAAAAAAGAAAAGAAATCAGAAAAACTGATTGAACTGATTTCATGCCCTACTTGTGAAAAGAGCAAATGATTAACTAGCTGATGCTCAACATGTCAAGGTAACTCTTTCTGTTACTGGTTGACTTAACTATGCAAGGTGAGTCCACCTGTAACTTCACTCTGTATTCCCCACAGAGTGAACAGGTCAGAGCTGACGATATCTGCCTGTTCACGCCTGCTGTCATGCATGGAATGTAGCCACACTCCCAACAACAACATACAAGCACACAGTAGCACTTATACGCTCTCACTGTTTGCATGTGCATGCGCAGGCAAACATGTGCGCACACCGGGAAGCCCGCTGTGCAGTGGGGTCGGCGGTGCCCACAGGAAAAGCTGACGTGTTTACATTCAAACAATGCCTGGTGAGACAAAGCTCCGCTCTTGTTTTGGTCCCGCTGTGCGAATGAGGGACTTCAAAACAAGTTTTAAAAGCCACATGACATTATTGAGTGGTTCTGCTTTAACGACAAGCTGTTAATTAAATAAGTGGAGTAAACAGTGTGGATTAATGCATCATTACATTTCCCTCTTGCAAGAATTAAGTAATTAAACACACCTGACCGTGAGTCAGAGGACTGTGGTATTTTGTAATTGTGCACGTAAAAGTCTAGATAAATAAATATTCCTGTCTAAGTTTAAATAAATTGATGGAGCCACAATGTAAACTAGTTCAAGTTGTGTTACACAAAAAAGTCAAATCCAGTTGTTCTGCGGATGATTTAAAGGTCCTCCTGAGAACTTCAAACCATCACCGCAGAGAATCTTGATCACTGGCAACTCAGACACCACACGGTGCCGACGTCATTATGCTATTGAATCACAAGCCTTTGGTCAACTTACACAGGGAGACAAAACAATCATTTCAGAAACATAAATTAACAAACATAAATTAGTGCTGCTGCTGAATCAGTGAGCCGCATGTAATATAATCTCTTAGGTAACTCATATAATGTTAGTCTGTCCTGCCAAGCA
Organism: Naso annulatus; assembly: GCA_029783625.1. Taxonomy (NCBI): domain Eukaryota; kingdom Metazoa; phylum Chordata; class Actinopteri; order Acanthuriformes; family Acanthuridae; genus Naso; species Naso annulatus. The sequence goes on along the minus strand of JAPZDX010000006.1, from coordinate 18,888,950 downwards.
GTGCATTAAAACCAACTTAAAAGACCTTTGCTCTATTGCAAATGTGTGTGTAATGTATTATTGAACAGAAGAGATGGGTCATCACTGAAAGCCTTGAAGGTTTCAGACTGCTCACAAAAACGTGTTGTTTTCTTTTAATACGATAATACACGACACAGTGGTAAGTTATTATTTTAAGAGGTTTGTAGGTTGGCAAATGTGTCTTTAAAATAGTGTAACGCTGCCCTTGTGCTTTACCAGGCAGCTGAAACATATATACTGTATATGGAGGGGAACTGGTGTCACAGATCTTTGAAAGCAGCAGCCACAAACCACAGAGCAGAGACGACCAAGAACTCGCTCACAAAACTTGAATCGGCGCAGTTTGTCGGCCTCTGTCTGCCCTCAAGTCCACAGGCCCTTCAGCTTGTTTGGAGGGGCCTTTATTGGTTCCACAAGGGAAGCTTTCAGTGCCCTGGGTCAGAGGAAGGCTGTGTTTATTCACACATTTAAACACAAACACACACACGCACACAAACACACTGTCTTCCACTGGCTTCCCCCTCTCTGTCTGTTCCACACACTGACTCCTCTGTATCCTTTTTAATTTCGGGCTCCCTCTCAAACCAAAGGCTTGTTGGCGCATTCGGGTTTGTTGATGTTGTTACTGGCATGTGCGTGTGTGTGCATGTGTGTGTGTGTTTTGACTGTGGGTGTGTGTGCTGTAGGTGAGTGTGAAGTTGCGCTGCATTTACGTCATGCTGGATTTACTGTAACTTAACTTGGAAAATTCTGCCTCAGCCTGTCTGCATCTCCTTCTATTTCCTTACGATTTTCCTGCCAAAGATTTGGTTTCTTTTGCATTTCTCTTTCATGTCTGTGCTTTTCTCACCAGTTTGAGGGGGGGGTTAAGTAAGAGAAAAGTGATGTCATGTTCTTCATTGCACCAATCAGGATTCAGGAATACTTGAGGCAGAATCCGAGTGGTGAGTAGTTTGGTCAGTGTTCGTCAAATCTCATTAAATCACATCCACGCAGTTTGCTTAAAACCCAGTTTTCAGGGGCTTTGAAGAAGTCAACGATCCAATCCACAGACCCACAACCAGAGTTTGAAAAGGCAATGTTCCGACCAACATCAAGAGTCCTAAAATTAAGACCCCTTGGGTCGTCTGGCATCTATTCTTTAATTCACAATTGCCAAAACAAAAGATAAATGATTATCACCATAATCTTTCCTCACAGCACTTTACAGGGAAACTCCACAAAATTGACACTTAAAAGTCTGCACGCAGGTCTGACTGCGTATGTGAAACAAGTTGTATGAAGTCTTTTGTGGCTTCAGAGGAAGCTGTCTGAAGTCTGATAAACTGCCTCACGTGATGTCACTTGAGTCTGCCCCAGCTGGGACTGAAGACACTGTCAATCAATGCTCGACACTCGCGCCAGTCGTGTCACACCCACAGACAAACGTCATCAAGGTGTCTACTGCTGTTTGAAAGCTGGACTTACCTTCGAATAAAATAACAAAAAAAAAGAACTAAGAACTTGTCGAATTTCTCTAGCTTTCCTCGAATTGACTTTTTCCTCATCACATAATTTTGTTATGAGGTGAATTTGTCTTTACTATAAGAGCATCTCTCCCTTGCTTTCTGTGTTGCAACCACTTTCTTTTACTTCAAACTTTGTTTCTGTCTCCTACCACCTTGGTTACAACACTCCTAACCTTTCACTATCTTCCACCTGTCTGATTACATGTTAGTCTAAGTAAATTATCAGCTGTGAAATGTGGCTAAAAGAATGCTACTGCGACAGGAAATGTCAGCACATCAGTTTCATATCAACAGCTGCCTTACCCACAAGTCCACCAACAGGATGAAAAACTAGCATGAAACCAGACCTGCCAACCCTGGGAAAATGTTTTGAAAGCCACAACCGTCTAACGCTTGGTTCACACGGTTTTGCATCACTCCTGGTTATGCCCCCACTCACCTTTATCAAGTTATGCACTGCCTTTGAAGAAAACAATACAATCATGTTAGTTTCTGTTCAGAATTTCTACTGTACACACAATCTGTAACAGTCTAATCAGTACACATTACAAAGGCCGTAAGAAAACATGAAGGTGTGTTCTCTTCTTCTTAGTCAGTCTGCTGCTCTCTCTCACCGTCAGTATCCTTGTCATCTGATGTCATGATTATTTCCTCACAGCAAGGCTGGTTAGGACACACACACACACACACACACACGCACAAGCACACACACACAGATGCACGACACTTTCCTGATGACTTTCTAGCAACATTACTTCTTACTCCTTTGTTTTGTTTATTCATTCCGCTGTAACCTACTCCCCCTATTACGGTTACAGATTTGGCTGCAATAATAATTATGAAAACAGCATTATTAAAAGTCACATTTACCACTCTGCAATACACAGACACACATAATGACTTAATGTTACTCTGGCAACCTCAATGGCGAAGAACAAGCAAGCTAGTTTGCACATTAAGTAACACTGGGCTTCGCAATTTAAACTTCTCACGTCCCCTCCAGTACGTTTCATTAACCATGATCATGATTTCGGCAGGGAAATGAATCTGATACTCTTAAATGATCAATATCTTCTTCTTCTTTGGCTTTTCAGCAGGTTACACGCTGCTGCTGTTAAGACTTGAGCGATGTACTTATTACTTGTGCAGCAAAGTAGTGTGAGAAGTCATAGCGGTGTACTTTAATGCTAAAGTGCGTACAAGTATCCATCTGCAAAACACCAACCAAAGACTGACAAGTAATTTTGACTGAAGCAGAACTCAGCTCTAGGCATGCATCATTTTGTAAAACTGTACTTATAGTATTTCATGTGTGCTCTCAAAAACACTTATTACCTCTTCAGGTTTAATCACTTCTAAATCACTGTGTCTTATTTATCCACATTAAGCAATTTGTCCTCAGGGTGAAATCCAGGCAAAGCAACAAAATTCCAGCATGACCCAATTACCAAACATGTCGCAACAAACATTAAAAGTACTTTTAATCCTGCTGCAGTCATCACTGACCTTACTGGTGCCAAGTTACACATGAGCAAAAAGAAATAACAATTAGATGCATCACAATGTCACCCTGGTTTATCAGTCTGAACAACCAACATTCATGATCTGCTTGACTGATGTTTAATTAAGTTTAACTGGGTGAAAATACTGTTTATAGGCTAATTAAAAATAACCATGGAAAGGGTAAGTAATTAAGATTTAGACTGCTCAGCTGCAAAATGACATATAGAATATTCTGACATTACTTCGGGCTGACGCTGCTCACTGTTCAATGTTGAATCATCACAAAAAACTTCTATCCTATTCACACTGGCTAAGAAGCCATGTCAGAGAAAAACTTTAAACTGTGATCAATATATTCATGTGTCTCGATTAAAAAAACCACAATGAGGTTGAACCTACACCTCCATACTTAGAGGACGAGCCCTCAGGCTTCAGTCAGGATGACGCTGGTATCCACCTGGTTTCAGTTTGGCTGTGTGTGTTGACACGCGTGTTTGCTAACATTTTGGGAGCATTTATTTGAATGGAGTATTTTACTCACTGAACTTCCTCAAAGGTTTACGGTCATTTTAAAACCAAATCAGGCCTTGAGGCCAAAAATGCAAATGTTCTTCCACTCATTTTAACGTAAGCAGTCGGATTGGCCTATGCAAAGTCAACTTAAGGAGGAACGTAAAGCGACGTCACACTGAAGCGGCCAATCAGCTGTTCAGCCTATCAGAACGAGCAGAGCGGAGGACTTTATTTGCATTTGCAAATGGACAGACACGCCCATATACGCTTTATGAAGTGTATGTTATGCAGAAGAACATTTAACGAACATCATGCTGCTATTCCATAAGTCTTCGAACTTAAACATTTTCCCTCTTTTTTGCCTTTTTTCCCTCCCATCATGGCTCCTTTAAAGTCTACCTGCAACGAAAAATGTCTTTTTTTAATCCTTTTAGATCACATTCCTGGGCATATTGTTCACTTCTTTGACTGTACAAGCCAAAACAAATACAAAAAATCAATTTCTTTGTATTTTTATATTAAATGTGCGTGTGTAACACCCAGTGTGTGAAAGTTGGCACCTCTGATTACAGGCTAAAGTTAGGTTAGGCTAATGATAGCCTCTATCACAGTTAGAGTTGTTCCAATACTGATACCCACATCAGAAAATGCCTCCAATACCACCGAACATGCTGATATCTGTATCAGCAAGTATGCCCGTGTGTGCACCAATACAATACTACATGATTTATTAGCCTCTAAAACGGTTCCAGGCTACTTCCCAGTTACCTCTGTTAATACAGGGAAGGAGTTAGACTGCCCCAGATTTTATTTTGGAAGTTTCTGTTGCACTATTGTTTTATAGTGTTCTATTTAAATCTTTTTATTTCAATTACACCTTATATTTTAAAGGAATTTTTATTTGAAGCACTTGTGTCAGATCAGTACTTGGTATCGACCACTACCCAAGTTTGGGTGTTAGAGTCGGTATTGGAGAGGAAAAAATGGTATTGAAACATCTCAAATCACAGTAATCCTTCATGTTTGTTGTGATACCTCCCACTTTTCAATGGTCCAATCAAACTCCTCTCAACATTTTGTCCCATCTGTATATCCTGTTTATACGTGAAAGACAACACAATACCTACGTTACGTTTTCGCAAAATGCCGTTTCAGTTGGACTCTAAGCACAGGACACTCAGCAGGTTTGCTTCTGTGCAACTGTCAAGGGTTTCACCCTCTAATCAAAGGACAAAAATAAAAACCATAGAGACCATTAGTCTTAACTGATCTAAACATGTACAGATGGCATCTTCGTTCATCATATAGGAATTTAGCACAGCAAGCTTCCACTGCTAGCCCTGTTTCATGTAAATTTCCAGTAATGTATCAGCGACCAATCATATACTTAAACTAAAAATACCTGTTTCATAATCACTAGTGTCAGGCAGCACTGTGTCTTCATGTAGGCAGGCCTTGTTTTTGTATATGAAGTTAATTCAGGTGGGAAGATATTTGAGGAATCCTGTAGCAGCAACACAATGATGCCCTGGGCAACTTTGTCAGGTGAAAAAATACCAACAAAAATGAAGTCAGGAAGCAGGAGACAAGCAGACTGAGTTGTAGCACTGAAGTATGTTAAGATGGATACCTGAATAATAAAACAATCTAAACTACAGTAAGTGCCTCTACTGTGTAGATAATCACATATATCCAGCTACAAATACACACACAGAAAGTGAGGCCTACGAAAACACAATCACATGCACAGTTCTACTTGTTGTTGTTTCTCACAGCCCCATTTGTTACCTACATCTACTTCTTTAAACAGTCAGAGTGAAACATTGCAAACCCAAAGGTGTCAAATTTCACATTCTAACCTGAGAATACTTACTTTACACGTCTGGCTTCTCTTTTTCAAAAAAAGAGGAACACAGACTTTAGGTTTGGCCAAATCGTTTTGAAGAATATGTTATAAAATTTGAATTTTATGCATGCCGTCTTTATACAGCTAACTGCAAATCCTGCACAGAAAAATGGCTGAACCCTGAAAATACTGATTGCAACTTCTTCTGTTGAGACTATTTCTTGGCAGAGCCTTGCAGTTTCTTTTGCAGGTGCGAATGACTGACTATTCGACTTTAACATAATGTGCACATTAAAGCACAACTCAACAAATGATGAATCATCTTGCTGGGCAATTTCCAGATGTGTGGCAGCTGTTCTGTGCAAGAACGAGTGTGAGCCAAAGGCCTCTAAAGTGCGGAGGAAAACAAATAATGACATCTCTGTGCTGACTGTGTGCAGATGGCGCATGATTTTGGTCAAACAAGATGTGCAACCTGGCACGAACTTAAAAAACAAAAATACACCCATACTGTCCTTTAATTTGTTAAGCTGTGTCAGCGCTGAGAAAACCGCCCTCGTCGGTAAGTTCTGCTGAAACACACACAGCCTCTTTGAAATGGGTTTCTTTGCAGACACTCCGAGGAGCATCGACCACACACTGCGCTGCATCTCCTCCTCTGTTCTGTTCATTCTGGCTCCACTGCTTGCTTAGAAAGCAAGAAGTCACCACTTAAGTCTGCGTTTCTCTTCCCCTCGTTCACTTGCACCTTCCCTAGGGAGTCTGTGGCTTTGTGATGGTTGGAATTCCCATAAATGTCCGATGTGTACTGGGCGCAGCTGAAACCGCTATAAATCACCAGACATGATTTGTTGTCTGTCTGCATGGCACGGAGAAAGGTGGGCAGGGAGGGAGACGAGCTGGACGGAAAACCCAGGAAAGTGGGAAAAGGTTGACGAGGCGTTAAACCTGCGGTAGAGGAGATTCACCTCTGAGCCAGGCATCAGCACAGGAGACAGACGTACCTACAGCACGTCTGAAAATTTCATATGCAAGGAAATCAGCCGACAGTCTCAACCAGGACGGCTTTCAGTGAAGGAGAACTGTGGAAACAATCCACCTGATTTGACCAAACATCAGAACTGAGTTGGACTTCGTGAAATATTAAAGTGACTATGAGAAACTTTCAGTTTTTGTTGATTCTAGCGGCCACTTTGGACAAAAGTGGTGATGACAAAGATCTTTGCTAGCACGTGCCAGACAGGTAGAACTCGGGCATAACACCGGCGACGCGTGCATTTGTTTTGGAAGTGACTGAAAGAGAGGATGGATTGCGCTGAGGTAATGTCAGTTGTACGGCAGTAATGTCCCCCAAGACCTATTACCTCTATTTTCTGTAGGCTAACGTTACCCAGCCATTTGCATTAACGTTACATGCTAAGGTGCAAACTAACAGCTGTAGGCATAAAATATAATTACATTATTGTCATTGCACAAAACAACGACATTTAAAAAAAATAAAATAAACAATAATAATAGTTTCGTCTGAGTTCATGGGGATTCAGACCCGATCATGGGCATTAATAGTAACTGCATAAAAATCGCAGTCTTTTCACTGAGGGTCTCATTTGCTGCTACAGGAAATTTAAAATCATCAGAGAAATCATGAGACTAGCGACGTCCCGATCCGATCACGTGATCGGAAATCGAGGTCGATCACGTGATTTTCAACGGCCGGCCCCTCACAACAAGCTACGTGACCACCTGCTAGTCCTTTTAAAACACGTGCCTTCTTTTGGGTTTATCACAGACATATGGAGTTCGTCTGTTTGCCCGATGTCACCGCTTAGCTTCACTGCACAGTGGGTCGACTCCAGTTATAATTTACAACATGCGACTTTGCATGCTCAGCACTTTTGCGGATCTCAGACGGCAGAGCGTGTGAAACAGACGATCGAGGGGATGCTGAATAGTTGGGGAATAGAGAAGCAACAGGTCCATGTAATTTTGCAGGACAGTGCGCGAAATATGAAGAAGTGTGTCGCACACACCCTTCAACTTGTCGTGCACGAAGGTCTGCTCTCTAAGCACAGCATCACAGACACACTAGTTAACGCAAAGAAGATTACAGGACATTTCAAACATTCTCCCTTCGCCTATTCATGTCTGGAAGATATCCAGATTGATCTGAAAATGGAAGTCAAGCACCTGCAGCAGGATGTGCCGGTTAGATGGAACAGCGTTGATGAATCACTCAAAATGTGATCGGGACATCCCTACTCTAAAGCATCAAATTAATTTACTGTGGGCATATAATTAAGAAATACACCTGTATTACTACATTATATCACTGCACTGTTTCAAAATATGATATACTTGGTTAAGAAGTCCTTATCATAATCGCAAACACACCTTCGGAGCCTAACCCATTCCGAGCTTTAATATTTAATTAAAATTACACAGAAGATAGGTTTGGCTGGGTGCCTAATAGTGTATACCAAGACAGACACTCAAGTTCTGTTTCAAATAGTATATTGAAAAAACAATTGAAAAATAAAATCACAACACAAAATATAGGTCTTCTCAAGTGAGTTGCAAAAGTTTAGTCAATGCTTTCAGCATTTTTCTCTTATTCTTTTTCCCCATGTAGCAATAGTTAGTTTCAAAATGTCCAAGAAACAAATTTCCTTTTCCATTTGAACAGGAACTCTTTGGAAAGTTTGTTTCAGGCCTACCACACACTGTGGCAGGAAGATTCAGGGGTCCTAGTAGCTTGCCATCAAAACTATCCTTAGTTCGGGACTCACAGGTGATCCAAGACACCACAAAATCCCAACCCACCCAAAATGTACCCNNNGCTATATTTAGTTACTTTATAAAAGTGCTGCCTATCATGTGGTTGTCTACCAAGTCACAGATCCACTTCACTGCAAGACTGTGTCATGTATTTGTGGACTACACACGGCTGTTATGGTGTGTTCAAGTGTGCACAAAAGCCCTCTATTAAAGTGTGAAAGCGGCTTTCTACCTGCCATGCACCCACAAACAAACAGAGGATCAGAGCCATAAAAAGGGATCTTTTCAAAAGCGTCATGCGAAGCTGAACGCGAGCTAGATTTTGAAACATTTTTTCTGCTCTGACAGTGCTTTGAAAACTGCTTGCACTTCAAAACTATTACCAGCAGCTGAACATGGAAGGGAGTAGACAGCGTGAGCTATTTTTGGTCAGAGAGCGTAACTAAAGCAATGACAAGCCAGCTGTGTTTCCACAGCTTCATGTGGGGAGGAGGCAGAGGAGGAATGATGAGAAAGCAGCAGTTATTAAATTCAACTGGCCTCGTTCAGGGTAAAGTTTACACAAACTATCTCCTGGGCTTATGCAGAGGTCCTCTGATTGGGAAGCTGTGCTGTTGTGTTTGTGCTACTACTTTTCAAGAGCGCATTTGCAGGCACAGACTGCAATGCAGTAAAAGTTTACTCCAAAAGTGGCCATTCAAAAGGACCAAAAG
>JAPZDX010000006.1:18857457-18876617 GCA_029783625.1 Naso annulatus | reverse complement strand
TCTTTAAAAAACATTTTTTAATTACCTCACCAGTGAGCACTTAGCACCATCTACTGGACTGAAAAGTCAACTGATTTTTATTATTCTATTATAGAAAAAGATGAATTTGTATTTGCAACATTTATTAAAAGATTAATTTAAAAATATTAATACTTGATGTCTATGAATCAAAACAGTATTGTCACACAAAATATTGTGATATTAAAACATATCAGTTTTTCCCCCCACCCCTACAACACGAGCAACAAAACAGAAAATTCATTTTCTGGTAACTGATGCTATCGAAAAACAATGGCTTACGGCATTATAAATTTGATTTTTTGTACAAGCGAAAATTAGTGTCTTGTTGAAAAGTACCCTAACAGAAGCAAAACTGCCCACAAAAGTCATAAAAATAGTGACTAAGCCACCATGACTTGGTCCTGCTGGTTATACCAAAACCCCCATAGGCATGCATGGAGCAAGACTTAATTTTATTGCTCATGTATAAAAGTTTAAATTTGTAATACAAATAATGTGCTACTTATTTTAAACGTAATATAAAATAGCTTTAAGGGTATTAACAAAGCGTTTTATATTTCTTGATTATCGATTGTACGAGCTTTTAAGTGGGTCCTTAAATGCAGCACGGATCCTCGTTCTGACTTCTCGATTTCGGACACTTCTGAAGTCAGATGGCGACGACTGTTGATCGAAATGCGGAATAATCAGATTACTGGAGTACATTTAAGATCAACAGCTCACTGAAGACATGTGGGTTAGTGGAAAATCAAACGCCACGCCCTTGTTTTGACTTTTTTTTTTTTTTTTTAACAGTAAAACTTGGAATAAAAAGGCACAAACAACAAAACATTGCCACTTTCCACACATCTCTTCGTTTTATCCACATTTTTGTAATTAAATACACTGTTTTTGTCTCACATGTCTTAATCATTCCCTTCTAGAAATGCAATCCATGTAAAGAAATCGGGGTTGCGCTGGCCTCCTCAGGCACAGGACGCGTTCACACTGGCGGCTCCGGTATTTGCTTTGGGCCGGGACGCTCCTTCCCTCATTGCATAACTGCGGCGTGTGTGCTCGATTCGTTTAGCTCTTGTGCTGCGGTGACGGCGGGGTGGAGTCACCGCCTGTTTCAGGGTGGTAAATTCAAAGGTGGCTAAAATGTGCAATCCAGATGTTAGACACTACAAGTCCACCCTCGACCAATCTAAACAAAAGTGCTATTCTTGTTACAACTTGACACTGATTCACAGCTACTTTCCTGTCAGTTTAAAGACAAGCCAATGGATAAACCTACTGCATATATAAACATAAATGTGAGTGAAATAAAAATAATTCCGAAATAGGATTACACACAAACTTAAGGTCAGTTCACAGGTGAAAATTACAGTTAGGTTATTTTATTTAGTTTGTGGAAAATGAGACAATAAACCAGAGCAGCAAATCTAAGAAGTCAGACACACAAACATAGAGGGTAAGTTACTTTCATGTTGTCTTCTAGGCAGATTAAAACTAAAATATGTAATTATATCTGCTGTATCGACTCTAAAACTCTCCAGTTTGGGGAAAACAGTTTACACTAACATCCACTCTCTGTCTTTTCCAGGATTTTTTTTTGTCCTTTCCCATTGATTCTGTGACAGAAAACATTCCCAGACACATAAATTCATAACATCGGCATCTTTATTGCACAACATTCCCATAAAATTGGGAAAAAAATTATTTGAGGAAACAATTCTTAAAAGACATTCTGTACAAATACATGGAAATAAACTGAGTATGTACAGTTTACATGAACCATAACACATACCATGGGCAAGTAAATAATTTATTTATGTACAAAGAGGGAAACGCAGATAGAAATTCATACCTTTTAAACATAATGGCTGGGTTGTACAAAATGTAGGCTGATACAGCGGAGCATCTTTAATACAGTAACAAGCATGTATATACCAGATTTTACCAGCAAAATGAGCTCTTGAAAAGCCTGTGATGCATTTATGCTCTCCATTAAGACTTGGGTCATATACAGGGTGCGATTTGGGTTTAAAGACAGAAACGAACACTGTTCTCAGAGTTACACTGCCAGTTATTCCTGCTCAAATCTGTCACTTTCTCACTTTACGAAAGCCACTCAGGTGAGTTTCTGTTGAACTGCATGCTAGCAAAATTTAACTTTGTCTGTTTGCCTGCAAGTAGGATACTGTAAGGATGTGCATGTACATTTAAAACTCAAGATTTCTGGGTTTTTTTAAAGATTTTTTTTTCATTACTGTGTTACTGAGATAGTGACAGCTAGAGAGAGACAGGATGACGGGCAGCAACGTGCCTCAGGCAGAAATCAAACAGACTGCTGCTGTAAAGACTTTCTTAATAAATGGTACGTGCTGTACCAGGTGAGCTACCGAAGCACACCGTTCCTCGTTTTTGACTGTTTATTCTACATAATCCAGTCAGTCATTAGGATATTTTTAACCCACCCCATTTTATGTGCAATCTAAGAAAATATAGATTCATTTCCTATGCTGTCAGCTGATGACAAAAATAACAATGAAAACAATGAAATAGCGTCCCATTGGCCCTGCCGCAGGTTACACTTTATGCCCAGGAGAGAATCCAAAAATAAAAGCTGTGAAAGCAACTCAAGCTCCCTTTTATGCTCAGCAAATCGCACCCTGGTTATATGGCAAAACAACCAAAACCATTTATCTGTAAATGTTATGCAAAATCAAAAAGAAAAAAAAAAGGAGCTACTATAGTTTTGTATTTTATGTTTCTGTAAGTATAACTGCCATGAAAATAGTGTTAACTGTTATCCACTATAAGGCCTACTGTGTTCCTCTACTTCTCTCTCTGCAGCAAACACTGAAGCGCCGTAAACATTGTATAAAAGTGGGGAAGCTATAAAAGTGTGAAAATATCTCAGCATCTCAGTTTTAAAATATACGCAGGTGATGCATGTTTTAGTTTTTCTCCTCCTTAATCACATTCTGAAGCAAAAATACGTTTTTTCCTCCATTTTTTCATGTAAAGATCATTCTAAGGAATTTAAACAGCTTTCCCTTTCCGAAAGAACACAGCATAGAGTCTGCACACAGTTAACACCGACATTCCTCTGATTTAAGTAGCTTAAAAAGTATACCTCAGGGTTTTCTATGGGGCAATCATAAAAAGTGTGTCATGTACTGCCCATATGAAGATCTGAGGTAGTGCTGTACCTATGATAAAAATGTAAAAGCCATTTCAAAGCCTCTTTGAAGAACCAAAAATCAGGAAGAGCACTGATTACCCTCACATGGCCAGATATAGGCTTTTAAGTCATGTGTGCATTGCAATTTAACAAAAAAGAACAAAAGTTTTTAAAAAGTTGTCATTGAGATATCTTAGGGAAATTTGGCTTGTAAACAAACACATGGAGATAAACAAATAACAGAACTGGCATGAGATTGATACTGTTCTCAATGATATCTGCCTCAAAGTAATATTTAAAAATGTCCGTAGGTTTCCTTAAAAGTTGTAGTCCATCACTTTGTACGATCGGGTTTAAGATTGTACAGGAAAGAAAAAAAAGTAGACGAAACAAAAAATCATCGTTATTACACTGTAGATATCTTAAAGTTTCATTCTCATCTGGAAAAATTAATAAAGTCTTTGGCTTCTGTGTCCAAAAAAGTTTTAAAAGAAACATTCATACAACAGGAGAAGGTCGTTTCCAGGGGGGCTTCAGTCATTCTCAGAGCCTTGCTTCATCTGTGGGACTGTGGTCTCTAGCTCCCCCCTGTGGTGCAACATCAGCATTGCAACAAATTCAGCAGCAGTGGTGTTGAGGGGAGGTGCTGGCTGTGGCTGTGGTCCGTAAATTCGTGCACTGCTCAGGTTTAGAGCAAAGATCCCACTTGGCCCAGGCACGTGGGTCAGGAAACCATGGGGAAGGGGGGGGGGGCATGGACGGCCGTTTTCGGGGCCAGAGTGGCACCACCCAGGTCTGACTGGTTTCCATGGGCAGCTCACATCTGCTTCGGACCTCAGTTCCATTCCAGCCTTATAGCAGGATCTGGGCCACATACGGGGAGTGAGTGCTGGCCACTGCAGCCAACAGGGGGAGGTCACTGGACTCGATTCTGAAAAGATACCAGAGCACAGATCAGGGTTTGATAAGATTAAAGTTGCCTCAGTGAATTAACAGGAAAATACAGAAATTCTGAACAATTCAGAAACACTCTCCTTCGGCCTAACATTGTGATTTTACAGATCTGATTTCAATTGGATCCACTTAACTAGTCTACAGACATGCCCCGCAAATGTATTGTATGCACTTTATCGCAGATCTTTTGAACAAATCAAATTATAAATGAATTATATATGATTTTTTCTCTAGTGTTGCACAGACATTTATTAAGTTTTATCTATAATGCTAGCAGAACAGCTCAGCTCCTACTTTGTCTATGGACTTATGTGTCTGCATCGTTCACTACAATAATGCAAAGTGTTTCATTAAAGGGACTCTGTGGAGTTTGTTAAACAAAAGTGATTACAGTTGGTATTACTCAACAAAAATGCATTTTACGGATGCAGAATGTTTTCTTACAGTGCTACTAGAGGTCAAAAACTCCACAGAGCACCTTCAAGTGAAAAAATCATAACTTTGATGTCCTACTTAAAAGCAGCTGTGAGTTGGAAATAATGGCAAAGTGCTTACCCTAAGACCATGCCCAGTTCTTTCACATGGACTCTTGTCTGGCCCTTTAGATACTCAGCAAGCATCTTACTCTTAAAGTATATTTCCTGCAGGCGGTCCTCAAGGTGCATTATACACTAAGGAGGAGAGGAGAGACAGAAGCATGTTGATTACTGCATATAGACTCAGTTTAAACAGCATCTTGATAACAAAAAGCTATGAAATTGCTTCTACTTGTACAAATTTTAAAGCAGAAGGACTGAAAGGCTTAACATACAAAGTTGGGGGAGAGGTTGAGTTTGTAGAGCTGGTGAGTGGACTGCAACAAGCTGGAAACCAGGCTGGACACCAGGACCTCCTTCCCCAGCTTGTTGATGTCTGTGGCTCGTCTCTGACTGCTGGCCACCTGCACTGTCCACTTGTCTGTGTCTGCTATAATGCAGACGGCCTCAGCTATGGGCTCATCCAAAACTGGATGCTACAGAGGACAGAAATGATAATACACACCAGTGAAACACTTTACAAAGAGAACAGAGGGATTTCTCACAGTTATGCATGCCTCAAAGTCCTAAACAAAAATAAAATGTCAGAACCTAACAAGCCGTTACAAGGCAAATGCGTCTTTTACAGACAGATGTGCTTCAAATATTTGAATCAGGGCTGGTCACACACAAGCAGTCCTTAAAATACAATATTTTGTATTGGCAATGTAAAAAGATACATCTCTAAAATCAGGTCCAAACACTTCAGTCCCTTACCTGAACAGCATGGGTTAACTCAGCCGTAAGGCTCTGCCGGAGCTTCTCGTCGCTGGGCATCCCATGCAGTACAAAGTCTGGCACGTAGGTGGGGCAGTAGCCTCCAAAAAGAGACCGGCCAAAATTGGCAATGGTTGGCTTTGAGTAGTTCTCCACCAGCTTTGACCTAAATACAACATATGACATGAGAGAGATAATTTTTGTTTTAAGATGATGAGGATAGACCGTTATTCTAAGTTACTTCCTGCCATTATTGTAAGTATTATTAAGAGCAGCACACAGTTTATGAACAGGAAGAGAAGTGTCTGTGAATGAGTGTGTGGGTCCTCTACTCACCCCGGGAAGGGCACCAGCATTTCCTCTTGCCAGTCCTCTGTCTCCTCGCTCTCACTGTCCCCCAGTGCGCTGTCTGAGCTCTCATTGCGCGGTATCTCCCAGTCATTGACAGGTATCGTTTTGCGCTTTTGGTCCTCTTTTCTGTTGCTGCTTCCATCCTGGGGGACAGGGACTGACAACAGAAGACCCTTGTCCTGCTCAGCAGAACAGCCCCTGCAGCAGCAGTTGTCTGAGGAGTCTGTAGACCCACACCTGCACCTCCTCTGTACATCCAGTAAAGTTTCTCCCCGCCTGCTGGACCCCACCTCTCCACTACCTGAACCTACCAAGAGACCCAAACCCTGACTCCTGACTGCACCCTGAAAGCTGTGACCCCCAAGATCACCAGGCCGAGAGACTCCCGAAGGGTCCAGCAAGTCTTTGTGCATACTGTCTGTGGTTCTGGCCTCCTGTCGTTTGGCCACATCGTCTATAGTCCTTGCCTCCACAGGGTTCTCCAAGCTGAAATATTCATCAAAATGGTCCATACTGTTTGGGCTCCACTGGGGCATCTTACTGGACACCCGCTGCAGGGCTGGAGTCGCCTTGGTCAGTTTGGTTTGGTCCTCTGATTTACTGGTGTTGCTGGTCTTTGAATCTGCTCCCCTTTGCAGCTGCTGTGATTGCTGTTGATAATGTTGCCCTTGATGTTGCTGTTGTTGCTGATGCAGCAGCAGCTGCTGGTGAAGCAAGTGTTTGTCCTTGAGGTGTTTCTTGTGCTTTTTGATTTCCTCCTCCACCTTCCGTCTGCGGCTCTCTGTGTCCGACTCAGGAGACATGGAGTCCCCGATTAGAAAAGTGACTTTTGTTGGCTCCTCCTCCTCAGTTAGAGTCAAAGCCATGGGCCCTGTTACTGTGTTTCCCAGTATTACTGGTACCGGCAGTGCAGAAGCCATGTTCTTATCAGGAGGCTTCTTCTCTACAGGGATCCCCAAAGGCTCGTTCCTCATCTCTGCATGTATTCCAGCCTCTGCCCCTGAGTTTTTACTCTCTGTGGTAAGAGGAGCTGAGGGTGGGCCTGATGCAAAGGTCACGGGCATGGATGGGACAATAAGGTTTAGTTCATCCTTGGTCTCTGTATCCAGCACACAGACCTGCTCCCTCAGGGAGGCTGAGCCAACATGCAGCACTGTCTCCAGTCGTGCCTCGTTGGCCAATGGGCTGTTGGACTGCCTCCGCAGCTCCCTTGGTTCAGCTGCTTCTGCAGTCCTGACAACAGGGTTGTTACCCTGGCAGTCAGTCTGAAGCACACTACTCCTGGACCCTTGACTCTCACTGCTGTCCTCCTCATCTTCCTCCTCCTCGTCCTCCTCCTCTTCCTCCTTCGGTGTGTCTCCGGTACCGTGCTCCACCTCTGTGTCTGTGTATGTGCTGCTCTGGAGGCTGTTGTCTGAACGGTAGCTGCTGTCCTCTCCACCATGGGCCCCCTGGGACAAGTAGTCACCGCTAGGCTTATGTACGGTAACCAGAACATAATCCGATTCCTCCACCTCTCCTTTCCTCAGGGAGGTGGTAATAAGTGAGCCAGGCATTACAATGGCCTCGTCCTCAGCGCTGTCCAGCATATGGGTCTCCAGTAACTCAGAGCAGCGGATGAAGTAAGTGAGGACATAGAGGAGTCTCTGGACAAGGTCCTGTCTACGGCCAACTACCACTGTCCTCGACAGCCGCACTGGTGACCCAATGGAGCCGTACAGGTCGCCTGCACACAGGGGTGAAAAAGAATTAGCGTCCCTGAATAGATCTTTAGATGCATTAGTTTAATTTTCCAATTATTGTCATATTCATCCATTGTTGGATCTAGAATTAAAGTTAAAGTAGTTTTCTAAGGTTAACTTTTTTTTAATTTTCACTGGATGAGAAGCACTGTTAAAAAGATAAAGATGACAGATGCAGAATAAAGATAAAGATGCAACAGAGAGGAAAATTACACAAAACAGCACTTTCAACACATAAACTAAAACAAGTAGTTAAGACTACAAAATCTGACCATTTTCTCACCTTTATTTCTTCCTTCTTAATCTTATGACAAATCAGGCCCTGGTGTGCAGTTCCTAGCTATGAACAGTAGGTGTCACCATAAACTCACGTTCTATATGTTTCCAATGTCACTTGAGATGAAATCGTCTACTCTACATATTCTTTAAGACGTCTGTGTATTTGTAGAACATCGTTAGTCCTGCTATAAACGTCCATAAATCTGCTTCTTCAATATCAGCCAACTATTTTTCACAGATATGCAACCGATGGATTTCCACTGGTACCACATGCTTGTAAATGACTGAGGCTTTTACGAATGCCTCTTTTCATATCCAATGATGACATCATCACCTGTTACCAAGAAGATCGTTTAGTCCTGACTTGTCTGTGTTGCAGCGACACGTTCAGGTTCAAACTCCATCTAAGTGTGTGTCTGTGTTTGAACCTCTCACCTAGCTGTGCCCAGAGCGGGTTGTAGGGATGCGTCTTTGCCAGCATGTCGACACTCTGAGAAGAGTGTTTCTCAAGGAAGATCTTGATTGGAGGTTGCCCATTGGGCATGACAGTGGGCACCCAGGCAAGATGATTGGTCAGGATGGCTGTCAGTAAAGCTGGGAGGAATCTGAAATAACAGACATGGCTTTGTCAGAGAGTAGAGGAAGATTCGAAAATGTACTTCCTAATTGATCACACTCAGAAATTACAATTTTCCCTCTGACCTTGTTCGGTTAGGTCAGAACAAGTTTCTCACTGTACAGAAAATTGTGGTCAGACACATGCACACACAAAAACTAATACATACAGACACATTCTACTGAGATGATTCACTTCTCAGTTCTGACCACAAGTGTCTACTTCCCTTCCTGTCTTATGACTCAACACAGTCATGGAGGTCGAGTTCAATCACATGCTAGAACAAAGCTGTGACTGCCGCAGTCATGGGAATAGTGACGGAACACCTCAGAAAAGAACGGCCAGGGAAACGAGATGCTTCATTCTCGAGTAACCATCACATGGAAGTAGTTGCATGGTGGTAAGCTAAACCAGTGCTGGTGGAAATAATGACTTCAACTGAGAAGCAATGCTGATAAAGAAACCCCAGCGGTTACCTTGGAGACAAGGTTTCTATTCATGGTCAACACTTGGAGAGCATGAAGGGATTTAGAATACAAGAGAAACTGCATTGAACCATGTAGTCTGGCAGTTATATTAAAAAAATACATCATTTCTGGGGTGCCCGTTGGCTCAGTCTGTAGAACAGGCGCCCCACATATGGAGGCTGTGTCCTCGCTGCAGCGGCCACAGGTTCGATTCCACCTTGTGGCCCTTTGCTGCGTGTCATTCCCTCTCTCTCCCCCGTTTCCTGTCCAGTCTTCAGCTGTCCTATAAAGGCACAAAAGCCCCCCCAAAAATCTTTAAAAAATACATAATTTCTGAGAGCATTCTGTAATCTTCATTATTTAAAAAAATCCTTTTATATTTTTGTTATTTAAATGCTTGAATAGTTCCTCTCATCCTGCGTACACGAGGTGTCAGTGCAAAAGACCATGAACTGCTGCCTAAAGATTGAAGAAACAAACAAACAAAAACTGTTGTAACAAATACTGAGTTAATGAACTGTTGCGACAAAAAAGTTTGATACATTGCTGCTGGTTCTGGAGAACTTTGTACTGGGCGCAAACTTAATAATCAGGTGATACAAAATAACTGGCAGAGTGCTTGGTGATAAATAACTGTTAGTTGCAGCCTTGGTATTTTCAAGAGCACTAAAGCTTCTAAGATGCAAAAAATAAAGGCTTAATCTCAGAGACCATGATGGGAAAACAAATCTTTTAAAAATGTTGGCAATAATTCCTCCCCTTTAAGAACAACTTTAAGCAGTAACTCAATTCATTTTACTGAATGCTCCTTAAATTAACTGTACTTAATACGGACGCCATGTTCAATAAAAGCCTTGCTACCAATTCATAAATATACAATTAGCAGTGGTTTGGCGTGGCTTTGTAACAGCAACAATGAGCAATTAGAGAGTGGCAGTGGTTCTCATTCACAGCTCCTCTGAGGCAGACAAATAAGTGCAAAGAGGGTGAAACATTCACAGTGTTGCGTATATGTGTGTTAAAATGTAAGAAAAGGAGAGACAGACCACAGAACGAGTGTATGTGGGAGACAGACAGAATGAATATAGTGTGTGAACCTTTGTTTCTCTGTTGATTCGCTTGTTTAGGAAGTGCAAGCTAACAAAAGACGTGGAAAATCTCTGCCTGTCTAACATTCCTGATGCTAGACAGGCATGCCGCTAGGCGTGGGCATGTATTTTTCTTTTTATATCAGTAAGCTTGCTTGATTCCTGTCTGCTTTCTTAAGGCTTTTCAGCTCAGAGAAGATCAGTTGGGATGAACAGTTTGTTTCCACAATAGGTGGGTTCGCTGTGGCCGTGCAACTGCTGAAAACACTGAGTGTGATGACAGATGTGTGTTTGAAAGCAGTCTGATAAAGTTTGCCTTGATTCTCTCTTGGGATACAGTCTTTAAGACTCCTGCAACATATTTAGAAGTTCAGTTATTTATAGTGGACCAGGCATGAGAACAAGACACTCAACTGGTTCTTGGAGGCCTGCTCCATCAGCAGGGAAAGCTCCCTCATGAAGTGACCACACAGCTGGTTCTTCTCTGATGCTCCAGACATCATGGTCAACCAGACGGGCTCAGCGACGCGGGGCATGGTGTAAAGATCGCAGATGGTCATCCTGGAGGTGGGGTACAGCAAGGGATGCAGGGATGAAAGAGGGAGAGGGCACAGATCGAGTGAAGGGAAGGTAAGGAGGGGAAAAGAGAGAAAAAAGACAGAACAGACACGTTATTGTCTCTCGGGGTAAACAAAAGCGATCTCAGTTCACAGAGCTTCGCTGTCTGCGCTCAGGCCATGGGAGACCCTTGGCTGTGAGTGCAACTGTCCAACAAACTTGCATGCACTCACACACAATTCTGCCTCCTGCTCTGCACAGTGTGTTAGTGTGTGCTTGTGTGTATATCCATCTGTATGTGGCTCAGTCGGGGCATTTGTCCATTGAGAAGGACTGGTGTTTCCATGGAACATGGGGTGTGTTGGTGAGCATGTCTCGGCGGGAGGCCAAGCTTTGACACAGGGGCAGAGGGGAATCTCTGCAGCCTGAGGAATGTGGAAAATCAGGCGTTTTTGGTCAGCTGAAATATGGACTGCAGCTGCTGGAGTCAGGTTTTGAGAAAAAAAAAAAAGAAGCAAAAATGCACAGTACAGCTGTCAGTTTTTACTAGAGGACGTGTTGTTCTGATCGTTTTATCTGCTTACTCTTGCTTATTCCTGGCAAACATGCAAACTGAATCCACATGACAACTGCAATCTTCAGCAAACACAGCTAATGCAACAGCATAACCAGGCAAACTAAAAATAACCAAACAAACATAATAAACTGTTACACATTAACCAGCTTTTATCACCTCATGTGATCTGTCACAAGATTTGGGCTGGTCTTGCTGATAAGGAATCAAAACTACGTGCTGTTTTACAAGTTTGAGTGAGTTTTACTGGAAATCTCGGGAGATCTTTGGCTGTAAAAAAGGATATATCCTTCAAAAAATTCACATCTACTTCTGACCGGTAAACCCAGTGAAAGAAGAGATGCGGTGAAAGTGCATACTGAGAGAAAGCACAAGGGTCACATAGTGAAAGTGAAATCCAATAAAACTTTCGTATTCCAGTCATCGAGCCATTTTATTTTGACCCAATTTTCCATGGAAAACAGGAAGAACATGTGTAGTCTTCGGTTTAAGGTAGAGCTGCAACGATTAATCGAATAATCGATTAATCGATCAATAGAAAATTAATCAGCAACTATTTTGATAATCGGTTAATCATTTAAGTTATTTTTTAAACAAAAAAGTAAAAAGAATTCCTAGTTTAGCCTCTTAAATGTGAAGACTTGCTGCATCTATGTGTTGTGTCTGTGTTTTGGGCTGTCGTTTGGACAAAAGAAGCAATTTGAAGACATCACATTGGAATATTGGAAATTAAGATGCACATTTTTAGCACTCCTGTGACATTTCATGGAACAAATGATTAACCGATTAATTGTAAAAATAATCAGCAGATTAATCGATTATGAAAATAATCGTTAGTTGCAGCCCTAGTTTAAGGGTTTATAAAAGTTTGCAATTAAGTGTAAAAAGAACCATCAAATTCAACTGCACTGTGACACAATTGATGCAAGCAGTTCTTTTTTTCCACTGAGTGCAGCTCTATGTACAACATGTACATATTTAAAAGTATAGAGCATCTAGCTGTCAGCAGTCCATAGATGATCTGTCATCTAACAAGCAGCCTCGAATGAGCTAATAATGCTCTATTCATTCCTGTGTTATAAATGGGCTGAGTTATCCGTGACCTTTTTAAGACACCCCTGACCCCTCTGTGCTTGGTGTACATTCACCAACCGAAATCCCCCATTGGGGAACAATCTGAGGTTGAGCCAGCTCTAGAGGAGCAGGAGATCTCATCTCATCCTCTCTACAGCAGCTGTTCAGGTGAATTTTGAGAAACGCAGCTGTGCTGTAAATTTTAACTGATGTGTCAGGTTAAAGAGACAGATTTAACTATGTAGTTCACTACGCAGGGCAGCAGTTCAAACCATCAGACCTCATCTCTGGCTTCGTCTGTGAGCCTCGTACATATGGTGAGATAATAACTTCAAATTTTAATTGTTGACATTCTACTGCTCCAGTAACTACTCAGTTTCATTTTGGGAGAACCTGCATTTTCAGCATCAATTTATTAAAGATGTATGCACAAAACATTGACTTTCTGAGTCAAAATACAGTAACTATAAGTGTAAAACAATAACTACATCACATTAAAATGTTTGCATTATAAATTGCGCAGAAGAGATTTTAACTGTTCAGAGGTTCCTTTTGTTTTTATTGCTTTGATTCAGTTCTCTTAATGCTATTAAAGGCAACATGTAGGGCATGAATGTTGTATCAACAAATACCAGCCTGTAGAGTCCCACAGTGTCCAGGCCCTGCCATTTGGCCCTTCAATGAAGGATAAGCACAGTTTTCATATACTTTGGTGAAAAGGGATTAGACACCTATCCATGCTGCATAAAGTGGTTTTGCTTCACTCAGTACTCCTGCTGGCTAAGGCCGTAATGTGACCCCAGTGTTGGCTGGTGTCACTTTTATGTACACATGCCTCTGCGAAGTGTGCAGCTTATCTTTGCCTGCATGCGTGAGTATTTGTGTGTGCCCACCCTCCAAGTACGTCAGACCAGCATCTAGCAAAGGCAATTCGTCCAGTTTCATCCTGTAATGTTCCATGAAGTCAAAACCGCTTAATGGCAAAGGTGGCTATGCTTATATTTAGCTGCTTTCTGAAGGTGAGATTTTACAGATATTTTGTTTGTCCTGAGCAATAGAGCTCCTCCTGTCGGTGTGCACGTATTATTTACTCTTCTGGTTCTCGTGGCCAGTGTCTGAGCAAGATAGGGTTGCCTCTCTGGAGGCCTGGGTTGCTGTGGCCGGCTGCCAACAGGCATATGACTGCAGCAGTGAGGGGACCTCAGACGGGGAACTGCCTGTCAGTGTACGTGTTGCAAGCGAAAGTAGTAGTGAAATCAGGCAAGTGTACAAACACACCACACATAAAAGTGTTTGTGTGTTTTATGAGTACCAATACAGCACTGTCATACAGTATTGACAATAACACAATTTTGAAACCTAATCGGTACAAACTGTTCATTTTATATTTCATGTCATCACAGTGATTAATACAAATATAAGGTAGCTGTGGTACAGTGGTGAGAAGCAACTGAAGCTTCTAAAGGTGACACAAGCTTCCCTAAACACAATCAAAGCCCTAAAGAACTCCCAGCATGCCCTGCAGTCACAAAACAACATCTTATGCCTTATACACATAAGAAATATCAGAAGAAAAAATGTTCTCTTGTAAACTTTCTTGATAAATCAGATGTTTCTTGGTGCATGACACGTTAACAGCAAACAGTTTTATTGTCTGCTTATACTTTTGGAAAAGCAACTCTAATTGATGGCTGGCAATTCAGTCGCTTTGCACAACTCTTGGCATGAAAGGCATGCACAAATACTTCTCAGGTCATTAAAGCAGCCCAAATGTTAGTGCTATAACGTAAGTAACACAGGATAAGAATGAGGACTTGGTGACCTAGTTTAAGGAACATTAACAGTTCGCTACTGGTGTACGCAATGGTAATTCAATAAGACGAGGCTTTGAAAAAATGTATGTTAAGCAGTTTATGTAGGGTGAAGTTGTGAGGACTCATGAGGGAAGTTTCTGATGTGAAAAGTTGTTTTACTGGAAAATATTCTTACAGTATTAATTCAGACAAATCCTACGTTGACAGTAAAAAAACAAAAGTTAAAAAAATCATTTTAAAGGTACTGCCACTGTGTTTCCTCATACTGTGTTTCCTCTACAGCATGTGATACGTTTTGTTTTTTTTGCCTAATTTTCCTCCTTCCTTCCCCTGTGCAGCAGCTACTTACCTCCCTCTCATTGACTCAGCTGCCTTTCCTGCATCCTGCCTGCCTACATTCCCTCACTACCGGGAGACAAAATCCTGTAAACCTCACAGTTTGCATTGGTCTTGTGATGTCCTGTGAGAGTTGATATCAGCAGAATGAAGAATACAAAAAGCATGCCCTTGTCTCCAATTTTACAGCAAAGAGGTTTACAATGGTAACACCAGATAGATCTTCTAGGTCGATCGATTCAGGGTTTTTTAGTTTTTCCTCACCCAGTGAGAGGGTCTAAGAACAGAGGATGTCACACCTGTGCAGTTTGTGAAGCCTCCTGAGACAAATTGTAATTTGTGATTTTGGGCTATGCAAAAATGAATGTGATTGATTGATTTCTTGTAAAAAGATTTCAAATGCAATTTTCTTCCTGATTCTTCATGATGTAGAGACTTTACTATGGCCATGGTTCACAGAAACTTCACAACAGTGATTTTGGCTGGAGATGTGTGTTTGAGATTTTTTTTAAAAAAACTTGCAGAAAGAAGAAAGTGAGGACTCTTAAGAAAGTTGAGTTAACTGTGTTAAGTTGTTTTTGTCCCATGGAAAACATGTTCTAAATCACGCTACATGGCCTAATCCTGGTGTCATATTGCAGGATAATCTCAGGGATTACTACTCTATAAAAAGTCAGCTATCTTATGAGATGTTTATGAGTGCAAGTTTAGCCATGTGTCAAAAAAGGAAAGTACAATTGATGCAAATTACAGTCTGTGTCACAGTGAGTAAGTGTGAGTTGCTGCCCAACCTGAACTCGTTGAGTCCGTCCACCATTCGGCTGTAAGCCAAGGCCCTCTGGCTGGCATCAGCTGACCGCCGACTCATCTTCATGGCCTTGAGAGTGACACAACACAAATATTTGGCACTCAAGCTGACAAAGTACAGGAAAGGTGGAGCAAAGAATTTGTGAGGGAAAAGGGACAGAGGGGCACAAGCTAAGATGGAGGCTAAAGCTGGAAGCTATTCAGAGGCTTAAACGGTGCCAACATCAGACACCAATAAACAGGACTGCAGACATACAAGGTATGACCATTGACCCGTCAATCTGACAGCAGCTCCGCTCATTACAACAGCAATGGGTGTAAGGTTTACATTTGGAATTATTTATAGGTCACTGCTAAATGGATTCCACTGAAAGGCTTATCTCCACAGTGTCAATCAGAGAAGTGATTGTGAATACAAACACAAGAAAAGCTTTAAGGGAAACAAACCTCTTACACATTACAACAATAACCTTAACACTAAAAAAAGGGAAATCAAGAAGTTCCACTCTTGCTGAAAACATCATGGAGTTGGTGTATAATCCCAGTTATAAACATTAATTCACCTGTTCGATGGCGCTCTTGAGTTTGTTCATGTGGCTTTCAAACAGAGGGAAATGGGAGAAAAAGAAATCCTGGAAGCGGTTGTTCTCCTCAGGGTTAGGAGACAGCATGAAGATGACACCAATGGCAATCTTTTTCTTGCGAGCCACACCGAGGCTTGGCCCTCCACTTTCGTCAGACATGTTGAAGCTCTCCTCGACTGACCTGGTCAGGACGGGGTACACAAGGAGTCGGCTTTAGATCAGAAGCTGATCCCATATCAATTCCAAAGGCTGATAAATGTTGAAAGCCGCTCAAACTTCAAAATGTTTTTGTCACATGTAAAACTGAATCCTGGTACTTTTGCACAGGAACATCAATAAAATTATATCGTACATATTATCTCACTTACATAGTTAGAATATTGTTCAAGGGTCATCTTTGCTCAATGTTTTTCTTGTACTTATGCAGCAGGTTAACTCTGTTTACTTCTGCCTGGATATTACAACTACATATATAATGAAACTAAACAAACATTTCAACTGTTTCAACAGTTACGCACAAGATATATTTAGGTACATCTCTTAACAAAAGATAACATATCAAGAAACTTTTAATCCCAGCCTTTTTTCTACAGTTGCAGCTGGTAAACAAGATGCTTTGCCACTGGAGTGCCTGAAAGATTAGAGCACTTAGAGGCCGACAGCTGCATTTAGAGTGACAGGACAACACAGCATCCTGTCTAGTCACAGCAGTGTGAGTATGTTTTTGTGTGTTTGTGACTGCAGTTATGAGTGCATAGCAGCAGTATGTGTCATTTTCCCAGCAGCCTGCTAGGTTCTGAGGAAGTCATTGTAGGATTAACTTAACAAAAGCCTGACAGAGGTCCAGGTCAGGGAAGAAAAATGGAGGGTGTGGGGGCAGTCTGGAGAGACTCTGTTAGGTGTGTTTGGAAAGTTGTGCAGAAAAATAATAACTCAACACTTGTATCCCTCTATATACCCTCACTTTAATCACTCTCCACATGCATATGAAAGACTTCAGTCAGTATACGGAAGTTTCTTTATTTGTATGCACTTTCATTGGTATAAAATGCACTTAAAAATGCTTCTTGCACAGGGGGTACGTGCATGTATTAAAGTATATCTCACCATCGGGGGAAGACACCATTTTCCAGGCTTGTGGTTTGGCTGCGGAGCCATCGACGCTGGTAGCTGGACGCACAGCTGCTGTTCAGGGAGGAGCCAGGAGATGGGAACGGTGTGATCAACAGGCTGCTCAGAGAAGCTAAAGGGACGGACAAAGAGAAGGATTAATGGTGGGGGAGAGGAGAAGAATTACAAATGCAAGAATGAGGAGCAGATGAACAGATGGAAGGAATGGTGGGTGACAGAAGAGAAGAAGCAGAGAGAGTGAGTCACATAACATGTGCGGAGGACTACTCATTCTAAATGAGACATCGTGCAAACACACTACCACATAGAGCTAGAAAGAAATCTAGGGAACTGTAACTGTTCATACTAAAACAGAAATTAAACAATAACAGTACAGAAATAATTGCACAAAAAGAAAATAAATCTAAAAAGCAACCGCTCCCCTTTTCCTAAAACACACTCTGGATTGCTTTCATGAGATCTAATGTCAGCTGGCCTGTAAACAGTCACATGCTGCAGTTGTTTGACAACCTGGCTTTACACCAGGCTGGCATGATAATAACAACTCACCCCCACACACCCAACCACAGAATATAATCCCTGATCACAGGGTTATTTACAGCCAAGACGTGAGGACTCTGATCAATGGTCACATGTGTCATTTAGCTAGTGTGCGATCACCTGTTTGAGTGACGAGATAAGAGATAAAGAGGTGAGCGAGTGAATGAGTGTGTGTGTGTGTGTGATACATTGATAGAACGTTCTGCCAAAGTGTTGTAGATGTAGCTGAAGAGCTTCAGTAAAAACAAGAAGAGGAAAGTGTCACAAAGGGACGTGTTTGTTATTGTGTGTGTCAGAGTTTAATAAAGAGTTCTCCAACCAAACCACTGGGGTGGGGTGGGGGGGCGGCAGAGATGAGAGGACGAGGCTTGAATTAGAAGCTAAATTACTAGTGGGAGTTGCTATATTTAATCCTCTGCATGTGACCCACGTTTGAGCAGAAAGCACAATTCCCCTCATGCCAGTCATGCCAGTGGGACATGGTGGTGTTTGCAGAGAGGAGGGGTAGGGGACGGTGCAAGTGGTAGGGAGAGACCGGGGTCGGTTTCCATTGCACAATATTTTCCCGACCCTGGAGGTCCTGTAAAACCTCCACGCTGTCTTCCACCCCTGCATCAGCACCTTTCTTACTGGTTTTAAATCAAAATACTTTCGAACTTTTCAAGATTAAAGGATTAGCAGAGTAAAGAGGAATGTTGTCTCTCTTCATCTGCACTTCTCACCTTTCTTACTTCCTATTTCCCTACACACCACAATCAGCGCTGAGAGGGTGAACCAACTGGTCGTTTTAATGAATGGAAAACTGTGTGCATGTGTGTCTGCATACCACACAAGTGAAGTTGCAGCTGAAGCGCCTCCGGTTAAAGTAACCCATGCTTGTGTAACCGTTCACTCTCTTGACCTTGAACAGTGATGCTAAAGACGGTCATCTATTTTGACTAAGGAAGTGCTTTGTTAGCAACATCACTCGTGTTTTGGGTAATCCGAAACATGGGCCAGAGATCAAATCATTTCCGAGAAGCTGTGATGTATTTGAGGTGAAAAGGTGAGGTCACAAAACTCCAGCAAGTGTAATAGTCAAATGACTTTTCTCTAGACAAGAATAAATGTGAACCCAGTTCAAAGCTCAGGTGTAGGGCTGAAAGCTTTGTCAAGTGTAGGTCAATCCAGGCTTTCGCTCTTAGTCTCATTAACATACCTGACCTGGCGATGCCACTATCCCTCTCGTCGTAAAGCCCTCGGCCTGGCATGTCCATGGGGTGACTGTGGCCTAAAGAAACAGAAGAAAATGGAGAAAGACAGGGAAGGGTTAGTTTAAGGTTAAGGGTAAAGGAAAGGGGTTTAGAGAGGGGGCAGAGGGGATCAAAGGTTAAATGTCCATGGACGAAAAAAGAAAGAGAAATGAAAGAAAGCAGAAAATCAAGGGAAGGGAGAGAGAGAGAAATAGGAGGAATGAAAGACAAAAAAACAACATGTGAGAAACAGATAATGTGATGGGCAAAATGAAGCACCATGCATGCTGAGGATGCTGTTTTCACCACCTGGTCAAAAAGTCCTGGTACTCTTCTACTCCACAGACAAATACAGAGGCTAACGCTGTCTGAAGCATTAACATCCTTGTCCCAGTTACAGCAAATAAATAAATAAATAAATAAAAAATAAATCTGTTTGTCCCCACTTCAGTCATTCTTTCACTACATGCAACCAGGAAAAAAGTGACTACATCACCATGTGTGACAGTTAACAAAGTGCATACAGTAAAC
>JAPZDX010000006.1:18765513-18776114 GCA_029783625.1 Naso annulatus | reverse complement strand
TGCTACTTTAATTTAAAATAAATTGAGTACTATCTCCACCACTCCTAATCATAACTTTTACAAGAAGAAACAATGACACTTTACTTTAACGTTATGGGCGTACTTATAATGCATCATATTGCACCTATTGTGCTGTATAATCTTAGTTAAAAGAAGGGATAGGGTTACCCCAACCATAGCCATAACAATGTGTGTTAAAATGTGTTATATATGCCCATGATGTGTTGTAATGCATTATAGAGACAGACTTCATAGAAAGTGTTACTGAAGAAACTATCAGCTCAACTGCAACATCTCAGATGAAACTAGTCTGCACTGAACCTATGAAAGATGGTTCACTGTGTCACTGAGCTGTGGCAGTCAGAAACAATACGCTTATTAGGCTAAGGGGGGCGCTATACTTCAAAACTATTTGAGAAAAAACTCCATCAGCAGGTTGATGTGGCTGAAACCTGCAGTGATTGTTTCATCCTAGTATCACTGGGCCTGAGGGTTTTCTGAGCTCATTGTGGAAACTTGACATGTTTACTCACGACTGATGATTTGAAGCTTCTGTGTTTTTAACTCTTTATACCTCCTTCTCTTTTCCACTCTTAAATTTATGTACTAGTTTTATATAGTTTCCTGCAAAAATATGTTTTGAGTACTTGATAGAAATGATTAGAAAAATATATCAAGCTAATAAGATTACTTTGACACTTTACTAAATAGCTGTGTGTCATGTTTGCAGTTGATTCTTAGGAATGTTGGATGCAGCAAATGTTTCTTGTGTGAGAAAATAAGCAGAAGAAAACAACCTGTGACGCACGAGAGAAGCAGAAATATCCACCAGCGACAGTTGAACCAAAGAAAATTACGGCTTTGTTTTCAGTTATAGACATACAAACAAAAAAACAACCTCAGCTGTTAAAACCTGCCAGTAGCAATTATTCAGAAAATGGAAAATTTGTCATTGTGCTACTTACATTCATGAATAAACAAGAAAAGGACTAAATTCCCTTTAAATTCAGATCAAATTGGATAAATTATGTTGTCTTAAAAAACAGATATATAATTCTTATGCTGTTTGTTCAATCCCACCACACCTCCCTCCTTCCCAGTACGAGGTCGTGGTGCAGTTGCAGGCTAACTAACGAAGGCTCTGACTTGATCCACTATCAGTGAGCTGTCAAAGCAGATGGTCCAGGGGGAGATTGAATGCTCAAGCTGCTTGCCTCATCCTAATGCCTCAAATTACTGTCTTATCCTTACAGGTGGCCTAAATAATCAGAATCACCATCGCTGTTTGCAACGGGAGCAGTAAATGTACGAGTATTATCACCGTGGGCGTGAAAACACAGGACGAGAATGATAATAATGCTGATACAGGAAGTGAGAGGAATGATGTCATGTACATTAGTGGTAGCACTTTCTATGAAATCTGTCTCTATAATGCATTATAACACATTATGACACACTTATAATTCATTTCATTGTTGCTTATGTGTTTGTCCTGCTTTTATTGTAAATCTCACACTATGTCGCTTTGTTATTTTAGGATGCCAAATCTACACCTGGCCGGGGACTACAGATGAAAACTTAATAAACCTCTTGGCTAATTCTGGCATATTTACAATGACGTTCATTAATATGCACTGTCGCTGAGAAATAAACTCAAGAGAATAAAATAAATGTGTTATAAGTGGTTATGGTTATTTAAATTTGACCTTTTTTTTAAACTGTTGATAGAAATAAGTTAAGAATACACAAAATTAAAAATATATACATATTAATGCTTGCTTGATATTGTTGAGGGCACTTTTTAACCATAATAAATAAATAAATAAATAAACAAGGTCTTAATGACACTATATAACTTTAAACCATAAGAAGTTGTTGGTATCCAGCATTCTTGGCTCTTGTTCCCAGCTGTGGCTCAGTAGATAGAGCGGGTCATCTACCAATCAGAAGGTCGTTGGTTTGATCCCCGGCTCCTCCAGTCTACATGTTGAAGCGTCCTTGGGCAAGATACTGAACCCCAAAGTGCTCCCAATGGCGGCGCCACTGATAAGTGAATGTGTGTGAATGAGTTCCTAATGAGCAGGTTGGCTCTTTGTAGAGAAGTCACCTGCCCTTAGTGTGTGATTGTGAGTATGAATGGGTGAATGCTGACTTATGTTGTAAAGCGCTTTGAGTAGTCAAAAAGACTAGAGAGGTGCTTTATGAATACAGTCCATTTACTGTTTAAACTGACTGAATGTCTTTGTGTGACATGTCAAACTGTTTTATTCATTTATTTTAGCACTATTTGATCAAGTTTTTTTTCCTTTTAAAATAAATACTGTAGAATTAGCCACTTTGTAAGGCAAGGCAAGTTTATTTATGGCACCATTTAGACACAAGGCAATTCAAAGTGCATTACAGATGCATTGGAACTACATCAGAAATCAGTTTAAAAAAGATAAAGGTTAAAAAATAGGCTAATAAAAGCAATTAATTTACAGAGTAAAATAAATAGAATAATATAAAAATAAAGGGGACAAATTTGTAAAAACATTGATCTGAAAACACAGGCCAGTCTAATCTGACAATAAACTCTCACAGTTGCATGTGTAGTGCCTCAGCCACTCAGTGACTTCCTGTAATTCACACTTTTTCTCAGCACGTTGCTTTCTTTAATCAGCAGGGAGTTTGTTTCACAGCTTTGCGTGTTAACACAAAACAACAACAGCTCGGAGCACCGGGACGATATTCCCCTGCAAATCCAGATCCACTCCCTCACTTGGGAAAGCCCGCGGACCGACTGCCGGTGAAAACTCCGCGGAAAAAACTCCCTGCCATTCCCTTCCAGCGGCGCGCGCTCGACCATTACTTCACAATTGCGCGGCACGCGCGAACGCGCACACAGGCTCCATGGGAAGCCCCCTACATGGACATCAACGGTAGCTGCGACGCTGCTGGTGTGGGGTTTCCCATGTTCCCATGCAGACAGAGAGCATGTGCGCTGTCGTGTTGTTATATAATACGAGCGCGAGGATTTATTATTTTTTGCAAAGCAGCAAAACTGAGAAAACCGAGCACCGGAATTCAGAATATTATGCAACAGAACCCGTAAATAGGACATGTCTTATTAATGTCCTGTCATCTTTATTCACTCACTTGCACGTTTGTGCGCACATTTCACTTTTTATTGCTGAACGGTGCCTACAGATGTGAATGATACGGTGTGTAAAAATGCTCTGCAGCGTGTCTTGTGCCCACACAGCGACTTCTTCCGCGTAGTTTCGGCTCCAGCTGCTGCTCCTTCTCCCGCTGTCCCATCGCGTCAGAGCACTGTAATACATGGCCCACATTCATGCAGCCCGTGAGAAAACCTGTGCTGTGCTGCCCCCGCTGGTGACTTAAATTAATACACCATTTCTTGTAAATGCTCGACTTCTCTGCTGAGTTGCTGTTTACACTAAAGGGCTGCTCCCATGCAGATGTTTATCATACCAGACTGCAGGGTCAACTTTGATAGCTTGTTGTGGATGAATGCGTGCGTGCGCGCGTGCGTGAGATAGTTTTGAAATACAAATTATGCACTTTACTATATTTATGCAGAAATCTATTCTTATTTTATTATGTTACTCTTTGCACCTGCATCTCCCAACTGTAGACTGATATTAGAGATTCTCTCACTACTAATAACACTAAAAATTTATTTTCTTAAAGTGAGTTAAGTTCCACACTTTAGTTACATCTATGTCCTGAAGGCTACATTATGCAATATAGAAATGATTTCTGAAGCCTATGCAGGCTATATAATTGATGTAATAATAAAAATGTGGCCTGCCATACATTTCTCCCTTTAATATAAGAAAAAAGCATCGTGTGTCAATGCCTGCAAATATTTAATGTTTGATAAGAAGGTCAGTTCTCTGCAGAAATGTCTGCAACATATGTAAAAAACACACACGAGAGGGACAAAGTCTGCTCATTCAGGTCTGTTGGTCAGCTTAGCTACGTGCATGAGGCAACCATAGCCTACTGTAAAAACTTCCTCCTTGCCTTCAACAACGTGATTTCTCGGAAACGGCTCTGCTGCCGAAGGGGAGTCAACGGCGCATGCGCCAACACACTGTAAAAAGTAAGCATCTTACCCACACGTCACATAAGAAAAAAATCACCATATTCATAAATTAGCAAAGGTTTTTTGACAAAAGGTGATAATTATATAGGAAAGTGTTTCAAAAGCTCTTAGAAAAACAAAATTTAAAGCCGGCATGGTGTACCTGCTCTTTCGGGGGTGGACTCTTTTTGCAGTGTATTTCACTCAGTGCCTGGCTGGGGAAAACCCACCTAGCTCTATAAAATAAGCGTTGAGTCCGATAGAGCCAGTACCCAACTCTGATCGAGACAGGTCTTCAGTGGATAACACAAAGACGAAGAGAAGAAAATCTTCCCTCGAAGAAACACTTCTATAAACCTAACGGACTATTCTTGTGCATTTTCCTCTTAAGGATCACAGAACAAACACAGCCTGTAAGTGATTTACAGCCTCATTTATCGCTTCTACTAGCGCGGAATGCCTCATATTTAAACATTTTTTTATTTGCCTGGCGCTGTATTTCAGAATAAATTGGCCTAGTAAAATAGTTATATAAATATGCGGGAAGGTATTTTTGTTTTAGTAGCCTCTCAACATCTGTAAACAAATTCAGTCATGCTTTTAAGTTTTTAACGGTAATATTATTTGTGTAGCCTAATTTTTGCACATCATGCGTGGAGCTCTCTTTTTTAAAATTTGTTTTTTATTTTTTGGCTGATCGATTCAACATAACTTTTTTTTTTTTTTTTTGAACTTTTGTCTATCATATGCGTGCAGCAGCGGTGGAGTGGGGGGCGTTTTCCCCGCGCGCAGCCACTCTTCAGGCGCACTTCTTCAAAAGCCTCCTGCATAGAAAAAAATGAGCAAAGACTTTTGGACTTTAAAAATAAGTCCACGTGCATTTGAGCAACTCCTAAAATGCTAAAACCAACAAAAAAAGAGGGAAAAAAGATTTTTGGTGGACTGTGACCTTCATGAATTAGGTTGACTCCTGCGCGTCATCGCCCCCGCCTCTCGTTTGCATGCGTGCCCTGGCGTTGAACTCCAAGCACTCTTAGCTGCGGCAGATGTGAATTTGGTTCTCAACGGTTTAGCACACAGAGAATTCTTTTTCTAAAGACGTTCCTCTGTTGCTGAATATTTCAGGCAAACATGCCCGTGTCAAGGATGAGGATGAGGCCGTGGCTGGAGCAGCAGATCGAGTCACACAGTATTCCTGGTCTGGATTGGGTGGACAATGTAAGAGTTTTTTTGGTGATACCCTTAAAATAGATTAAAAAAAAACAACTCCTGTAAACAGTAGCATAAAAGTTAAATTCTCAGTTTGAATGGCAGCCTGTTGCAGTATGTTTCAGTATTTATTTAATTTTTCTGCCCATAGTTTGATTTTTTTTTCCATGTTGAATGTGTTGGCAGCCTTGTTCCAACTTAATGATTGTCTTTTGTGTTTTACAGGAAAAGACAATGTTCTCAATTCCCTGGAAGCATGCAGCTCGGCATGGCTGGGAGCTGGACAAGGATGCAAGTTTGTTCAAAAAGTGGGCCATCCACACAGGTGAGAAAGTGGAATATACATGCAAACTGTAAATAATAATGCAGAAAATTCTTGTTTCTTGGATGGAAAAGATCCTAAACTAAATAACATACTTGCAGGCAAATACGCGGAAGGTCAGTCCAGTGACCCAAAGACGTGGAAAGCCAACTTCCGCTGTGCACTGAACTCTCTGCCTGACATCGAGGAGGTGAAAGACAAGAGCATCAGCAAAGGCCACCAAGCCATGCGCATCTTCAGGATGTTGCCCTCCACCCCAAAATCTAGAGGTGCGACAACTGACAGGAAATGAGCAAGCATTTTCTAAAATTTGAGTTAACACTGGTGTGCAGCGTCCTCCATCTGAAGACCTTCTGCAATCGCTGGATGAACCATTAGAGACGTTTTATTGATCAAATTGTCTTCTTGTCTTCTGCAGATAAACGAAGCAAAGCAAAGGAAACAAGGATGAGGAAGAAGGTAAATACTAAGATATTTTACGACTGCTCTACTTTCATGTTGACTTTAGAAATATTTGCTTTACTCATGGCATAGTCAGAGGCCTATTTAAGCTGACCCAGATCATTTTAATATGAGCAGAAGCTAGACGAACAACTGTATATGTCTTTGTCTTTTTCTTAAATTTTCTGTTTCTAACCTAATGTGACTTTCTATTTGCCTCTGCAGAGCTCAGTGGTCAAGATGGAGAAAGACACTGATGACTCCAGCGATGCTCAGTCCTTCACAGACGAGTCAGTGATGGAGGACGCGTTGTCCCCTCAGTCATCCACAGTTGACAGCACAGTGAACACAGAGATGCCAGGTGAGGAAAAAATGCTGTAATATCACTGCAACTGCTTGTCCTGTTAAGTCAAAACTATTAAAAAAGGACATAAAACATTTTCACATTTTAGAAGCATAAACTTACATGGCTGCCTTTGTAAGCTGGAGCACCAAGCTTATTGATGCTGTTTGCCATCTTTGCAGATTTCACATTTGCGGATGTGTCTGAAGTTCCTGACTTGTGTTCCTCAGTTGAGATCCCGACCAAGGGCTTTCTGGACAACCTCGTCAGCAGATTTGAAGTTTCCCCTGAGCACAGCCTTGGTAAGATATCAACACATTTTGCACATTTGCTGTCAAATGGTTTAGGACAAACCAAAGTGAAATTGAGTTAATACAAACAGATCAGTATCACAGTGCTGTACTCATGTGCCGTCCCCTTTTCTCTCCCTCCCTCTTTGCTGTGATCTTTCAGAATACAACAGTGACGAGGACATTATCACGGTAAGCATTGCCTTTAGCTCTTGCTCTTAATGGCATGCATTTTTCATTGGCAGGAATACCCATGTTTGTCTCATTCTGCCTGTTTGGCTAACGTTTAATCTCCAAATCATTCCAGCTGTGCAAAATATTATAGATATACTAAGCCCAGTGTTGCTCTTTCAGCTTTGTCAACAACTGGAGCAAGATTCATGCTGGATGCTTGGCAGTTCAGACAGTTTGGGGTTCTCAATCAATGAAGAATGCTCCAGTCCATGGAGTCGGGGGAGTGAATCTTCAGGTAAATGTCTCTAGTTAATGGGTCAGATGTTGATAAATTATCCTGAAACATAATGTCAGAAGACACTCTTATACATCCACGGTGGTGAAATAGAAATTTAAGTGTAAAATCTAGGCCTACGTATGTGTTTCTGCAAGAGTTTATTCTGATACGCATACTTGAGGCAATATTCATTTGAAAATGTTACATCTTCAAGTCAAGTAAAAGAAAAAAAGGCTAACTCACAGAGTCACATTAAACAAAGAAGGGTCAAACACAGCCTGAGACGACCCTCTTGACATAGCTATGACATCATCAGGGTTATGTTGTCAGACTGCATACTTCTTGAAATATTTAGCATGTATTTTTACTCCTAATCCCTGTTCTTCATCACCATCCTGACCTTGGATTTCCTCTGTTTTAACAGACGACGTAGACCACATGCCGCAGTACACTACTTTGGGCTCAGACGGCACAAGATTCCAGGACTGTTGGGGCAGCTTTCTTCAGAATCAGCCTTGCTCGCTCTGAGGACTCCAGGACAGTGCTTTGATACTATGAACTTCTAAAAAGCTTGTCCGGCCTACCATCTTTCCCCTCTGACCCCTTTTTACGGTGACTCCCCTATCCTCATCCCTTCAGTCCGTGCCACACGTTAAGCTAAACCTCCACCTATTGCCTCCTGCCGTGTTTGACGCTCAATTGCAAGTTCTGAGACCTCTCTTCATCTCCCTCTGCTCTTCTGTGAAGCTTAAAATGAACTGCTGTGCTGGAGGAACTCACATGCTATTCATTCTCTGTGTTTTCGGCTGGCTCGAGGCATTGTGGCCCTCAACTGTTTTGTGACAATGAGTTGCAGTAGCATGGACATCTGTTTTGCTCATGGAGCTCAGATATACACAGGAGGTAGCCAGCACTGTGAATAGGTTTGTATTGAGTGTGCTCAACTTTTGATAGGAATTTTTGTTGTATCATATCACATCACATCAGACATAAGCCTGTTATTTTTCTCCGTTATGTGCAAAAGTGTATTGGCTCAAGGGATAAGAATAGGCTACATCATGACTAACTTCTTGGTAAACCTCTCATTCAAAATGCTACGTTCTGTTTGCTCATGGTAATCGTAAATGAGTCTTGTACATACGTGTTTGTTTGTGTATTTTTATAAAATAAAACATCTAAATACAATTTTAAATGCAAATGTGCGTGTGTATTTTCTTACATGAAGGGTTGTCAGTTCGTCAGCGAGCAGAGGTGCATGACTGTAGGTGCTCTGCTGCAATGAAATCACATCACTTTTTCTAGGTAATTAAGCCTTCTATTGGCATGATAACCACTGCTGAAGTGTCTTAAAGCAAACTGAGCTCTGTAATAGCAGCTCTGGTATGTAAACTGACCCTCTGCTCTGACCAACAAATGTGCCTCCAGCAGCAGATTAAAGGCTGAATCATCACAATATACTGTATGATACATGATCATTCTAATAGTCACTAGTTAATTAAACAACCAGTCATCACGCTGTTGCTGCAGATGTATTTTATCGTCACTGGAGAGTCTTGACCACTCTCTGCACAATCTGTGTTCATTGAGCAGTTATGTACTATGCTTTGGGAATGCAACGATGACTCTGAGAGCTAATTTTATTATTGTTATTACTGGCTGATTTGCTGCTAATTTGTCCCACATCGTTTGCCCATCACCAGGATCAGGGTGAGGAGTTCAGCTTTGCATGGCCTGGGGTTAGTTAATTTTTTTTAAGTTGTTAGGTTTATTTGTCAGTGACAGTGTGCATGAGACAGCTGTGATCTCACAGAGAAAAGATGCTTTGTACCACATTATAGCAGTTTGTTAATTAATCTGCAGCCCCTGTGCAAGCTGACATAATACAGCACAAACAGTACGGTAAAATACAAAAATACATATCAGATCACATCATATTTTACACACAGACACTACAGATTCACACATACAGTATATACAATCACAACATGCTAGTTTAAAATATGAAAATTTTTTAAAAACTGTCGTTAAAAATTAATGATTTGCTATTTCCATCCATTTCTTAGCTTGGTGTGAGAAAAAGTGGAAATCTGTTCACACTTTTGGATCAGTCTGCATTCCTTCATGGGTATGAGTGACATTTTTACTTTGGGTGTACAATATTACTATTTTTTGCAACAGCATCATGATTGCCATATCTTATTCGTTTTAAAGATTATTGTGTCCAAAAAAGGTTAGACTCAGTATTGTTTTGCTGTGTCTTGTTCCACTTGTACGTAATAACTGGATTTTGTTGCTACATGACTATACTCGTGTATTTGTTTCCTGTCTCTGCATGGCTTACATGGCAAGGCAAGTTTATTTAAATAGCACATTTCAGCAACAAGGCAAATCAAAGTGCTTTACATCAAGCATAAAAATGCAAAGACTCACCAATAAAGTGACATTTAAACACACAATATTAAAAAAAATATTCAAAAACAAGAGAAAGGGAAATAAAAACAGCTAAAACAGAATAAAAGAGTTTGTTCCAGACATTTGGTGCATAGAAACTAAACGCTGCCTCACCATGTTTAGTTCTAGGGACACACAGTGAACTTGTCCCAGTTGATCTGAGGGTTCTGGACGGTTCGTTATTTTGTAGAAGATCAGTAACATATTTTGGCCCTGAACCATTTAGTGCTTTATAAACCAAAGGTAGAATTTTGAAATCTAACATTGAAGTGCATCCTGTCTGCTCTCCAGCCCTGTACGAGAAGGCCGAGATCAAAGCGCCGGAGGACAAGGCCACCAAGCATCTGATCGTTGGCGTGACCTCTGACCGTGGCCTCTGTGGCGCCATCCACTCTGGCGTGGCCAAGACCATCAAGAGCGAGATCGCCAACCTCACCGGCGCTGGCAAGGAGGTCATGGTGATCAATGTGGGAGACAAGCTGAGAGGCCTGCTGCATAGGTACGAGTGGCAATGCAGCCCTGCAAAATTTATCTTCATGGCACTGATGGAAGACATGAGTCAGCTTCAGTCTAAACTGAACAGCTGTTTAGTTGTTTTTCTGTCTTTGGTAGCTGTGGCAATGTGGTGACATTTAGCAGGAATCTGTTTTTAATTTTAGGTGTTAAAATATGTAACTGCCAGTCAGATTATTCTAATTTCCCTGTTTGTAACGCTGATAACTGCCACACTTTTGGAAGCAATGCACAATTTTATTTAATAATTATTGGATAATTTTAAAGACTTTGTTGGACCTGGTAACATTAAAGCGCTCATGTTGATTCAGGGCTGTCAAATGATAAATTTTTAAAATCTTGATTAATCGCAGAATTTCGGTAGCTAATTGTGATTAATCACATTTTTTAATCCATGCTTAAAATTCCATTATTTGCACCCTGCGGTTTACTTTCAGTACATATTTGATTCTAAAATTACATCAAGTGCTAATCAGAATCTAAAAATAACA
>JAPZDX010000006.1:18653510-18664203 GCA_029783625.1 Naso annulatus | reverse complement strand
ACAAAGTTAATAACACCATCTTAAATCACTTGTCCAAGCATTTTTTCAAGCCTTAAAAAACAGTTTTAATATTGCAACATATTGGAGAACATATACGCCAATTCCGATATATCTGCCATGGGTCTATCAGACAACAATATCAGCAGATCAATATATCAGTGGAGCACTAAACAGAACCCGATGGAATAACCATCTTGACATGGTCAAAGTAAGAATTTGCCTATTTGACCTCTCACACTTGGTAGGAGTTACACAGAATAGCTGATTGATCAACCAGATGATGATCAAAACCACTTGTCGTTTCCGTTATCATTGTTGGTTTAAGCACGGTGCTGTAATATAGTAATTGCAATGCATCTACAGCCCACATGCAGCGAGAGATGCAAGGATAGTTGTTATAGAAAAGTCATGAGTCCTCAGCTCAACCCTGATCCTCTCTCTCTAGTGCACCTTGTGTCTTTTGCATTGTATTTGGAAGCTTCGTGGAAGCGTCTGATTACAGCTCGCTTGCCTCCCCAGAGCTACGCAGTGGAGCTAAATCAAATTTTGGTTGTCAAACCTACACATGGACTTTATGTTTTTCTTATGACAACACATCATTATCTCGTCCCTGCCACCCCTCTTTATCAAATTACGTCTATTTCC
Organism: Naso annulatus; assembly: GCA_029783625.1. Classification (NCBI taxonomy): domain Eukaryota; kingdom Metazoa; phylum Chordata; class Actinopteri; order Acanthuriformes; family Acanthuridae; genus Naso; species Naso annulatus. The sequence goes on along the minus strand of JAPZDX010000006.1, from coordinate 18,663,558 downwards.
AGAAGTCGTTTGTGACGTCCGGCAGTCTGCAGACAAACTTGCCAAGACATGAGTTCAATGAAGTTCTTTGGAAACGCTTCATACAGTCCCGCTGAATTCCAGTCACGTCCACAGAATCGAGTCATGCACTTACTTATATCCAACAATGCAGCATTTCCTCATCGACTTTTATTAGAGACTCTCCTGTTCCCAAGGTGAAAGGAAACACCTCATAGCTTCCATGTGTCACTTCCTGCCCAGTAGCCGATTCCCACAAGAGAGACTGGAATTTCCAGCACAGCCAGTTGTTCAACAACAAGAAATAAAAAAGGAATGTTAAATAACAGAATTTCCTGAGAATGACGTCATTATTTGGGAACTGTTTACTGGGCTCTATTGGTAGCATTTCTGCAAAAAAAAGAAAAAGAATGGTTTGATGTCTGATTCTGCTTTTAATGGAGTCAGTCTGGTGAGAAAATGTGCAGCCATTTTCAATTTAATTCCTTTGTGTGCCCTGTTTTTGACTTACTAGTTTCAGTTCACACGCTGCTAGCCAAACTGCTAATGGAGCAGGTCACATCAAATCGTGGCATATAAATTTTAAATGCATTGCACTTGTGTCTTCATCCTCATCCAGGGATAAGATGGTTCAAAAATGGTTCATCATTAGAGTGTCTGTGGGCCAACAGCATCGCATAGTTGAGTCTGAATTTGGCTCAGCCAGCGTGAGGGAGGCCCCGGTGCATATATTGCCTCCAGTGTGTCTGAGGAACAATCAGCATTGTTGTGTGTCAGCGTAGCCCTTCAAGTCGTATTCGAATACAGCAGGAAACAAAGAAAGAGAGAGCCTTGGTCTTTTATGCGACCCCAGGGAGCGGATGCTTCCTCCTTTCATTTCTCAGAAGAGTCCACCTGAGCGTGACGATAAAGTGGCCCTGACTCAGCAGGTTTCAGTCGTCCAGGTTCACTTCATTTAATGAGACGCCAGGGAACATTTCTGGACTTTAGTAAAGGGACAGAGGAAGGACTGGATAAGATGTTACAGAGAGATACAGTGAGAAACAAACAGAGAGATTTGCCACTCTTGTATTACCCACACACACAGTCCTCCTGTCCTGCATGTCTGTGTTTGTATAAACAGTCGTGGCTGATGATGGATCCTCTCTCTCAGGTATTGTATTTCCTCGTGTTAATCAAAACAAGCTTCGAGTTAGTGCTGTGATTGCGAAAACAAAGATTGGTTCAACAGTTTGGACCTCTTGCATGAGAAAGAAGGCTTGCTTACTTCCAGGCTGTTAAACTGTATGAATTTATGTCCTCACATCACACGTTTTCTGTTCCTGTTTATACAACAGAATGAGAATGAGTATAAGCTCGTATGACTAACAGCCCCATTTGAACATGGCTGACAGCTTTTTTTGGACAGGAAATAAAGAGCAGTGTAACACTTGCACTTAATGAAAGGGCCCGAATGATACATCAGTTAGCCGACATTATCATCCAATATTGGCCGATTGCAGATATGTCGGTATAGCGGTATATGTTCTACGATAATTGCCAACATTAAAACTATTTCTAAGGCCAAAACAAAGGTTGGACTGGTGATTTAAAATCGTGTAATCATGTAGTTTGTCCAGTAGAGGGCGTTTATGTTATTTAAGTTATTTAATAACTAATAAGTGTTTACTGCTAAGTGCACTGATGTTTGTAATAAAGTTTGTTAAAGTGTAAGACATCCTGCCTCCATTACATACTGTATCACTGTCACAAGTATTTAATAACCACATTCAGCTAATATTATATATTTATATATAATATTTACTAATACCTAGATTATCAGAATTTTCTTGCTCTCCAATATTGGTATTGGCATCTGCCCCAAAACTGCCATATCTGTCAGGCCTAATTTATTAATTGTTAATTTCAGAATAAAAGTTTACGGGGAAGCTGCTAAAGAGAAGTCATTTGAAGATTCTAATCCCACAACCACAAACCACCCTGATACTACATTACACTAAAGCCTCTTTCCCTTTTGACTCTGCCGCTGAAAACAATACTTTGCTGTAAGGTGTGAAACTCCCACTCGAGTGGACAGATAGATTTCACTCCTTCCTCTCTGTGTGTCTGTTCCACCCATTTCAGACAAAGAGACCCGGCCGCAGCAAGGGCTTAGAGACACACAGATCAGTCCTGACTCCACAACCACCACAACACAATACTTGACAAATGGATGCTCACATGTCTGAGCCACAATATGCTCATTGTCTGTCACATAGTCTCCATATTCACAGCATATGGCATACACACACACAACACACACACACCTCCTATTCTCTCTGTGCGCAGAGACCTGTTGGCTTGCCAGCACTGGAAAACTTGGAAAAGATCATCTGCTCGAGTTCATCATGCCTTGAATATCCGTTTGGCAGCTCATACGATTGGAGAACAATCAGGATACTATTTCAAAACCATTCCCCTGAACAGTGGGACATATTATCTCATTTTTAATCATGTGAATGATAGTGTACATGCAATTTATGGATCAAGTGTTGTGTCTGTTTCCAGGGATTCTGTTTGTAAAATAAACAGACTGAAGAGTTTGGGGTCTTACACCCAGAGAATGGTGCTTTTAAGTTACGACCCCAGTTGTAAATGGTCCAGAACAAACCATGTTTGACAAATCAGACCAGAGAAATGTTCTGCTGAGTCACGACCACTTTAAAATGGGGGCAAACGGTGCACTAGCGATCGTCTACAAAAACAGCTAGACCGATGTTATGTAACTTGTTGGGTTGTGTGCTTCCATTATCCTAAACGTTTTGAACAATTTTTAAATCTAGAAAACTCAGGCAGAAATGTTCAAGGACAAGTAAAGAATTGAAGTTTCATTAATGCTACATTCAGTCACGTTTGCTGACCTCCACCCTCACTCCATTACGCTTTATCTGGAGTTTCCCATGTGGCCGCTGACAGGCAACCAAAATAAAACATATCACTATATCAAATGAAATTAAGAATCTTTTTAGGTGGGGGGAGAACACAATTGGAATATAAGTACACAAGTCAACAAAATGTATAACATTAGTCCAGTTGACATTAGAAATTTTGATGCGGAAAAGTTATATTAGCAGGCAACGGATATCAACACAAAGGTAGTCTTGCATCACCACCTCTATCTCTACACCACTGAGTCGGCGTTGAAGAAATGTCCGGCTGCAATCATTGTCGTTCTCCAGCAGGAAAAAAATGCCCTGACTTTTCTGAAATTTTTTAAACCACATATAGTACAGTCGTCTTGGGTGGTGCTACGACTCGGATGCAGTGATGGCGATGCTGCAAAATGGTAACAAGCAGATAGCGGAAGATGAATCGAATGTCGACTGACATAGTCGGCTTATATCGACAGTCTACATCCGGTTGGTCGGTATGAGAAAGAGGCAAAGAGACTCAGGAAGCTAGAAAGAGGAAAAACAGGAGCTGAGCAAAACATAAGAGACGAGTAAATCTCAGACAGGCTTTTTTAGTTGCTGGCGAGAGCCTCGAGAAACAAAAAGCAAGACAGACACTAAGTTGGACCTCTCCCTGTTTGACCTGTGAGTAATATTAGCGGGCTTGCTAAGTCATGTGTCTTTTGCTGTTGCCTTGATTGATGTTTGGCTGTGTTAGCAAAGTTGTGCACAGCTAAATCCAATGTTGTTTTTTCCTTGTAATATATGAGACTTCAACATTAAGCGAGAGACAGTTATATAAAAGACCTCACCATCTAAATTCACTGATTAGTCCTTTCTCTCTTTTGTGGGCTGATGAGTAATTTTATGACTATTTTCCACCCAAGGTCTGACCAAAACCCAGGCACTAAAAACTCTGCATTGGCAGCATGAAAAAAATAATGCAGATCCATCCTGACAACATCCTGGTGGGTGTGAATTTGAATATTATTAAGAAACCCTTGTGACTTGTGCTTCGGTAAATCCAGAGTAAACAGTGTTTACCTGTGAGTCAGGTTCCGTGTAAGGGCTTGTCTTGCCGTCTTCGCTACCTGTGGGCGACCACACTCTGTCTCCTGATCCCGACCTGAAAGACAACACCCATGAGAGAGAAGAGACACAGTCAGACAAATCTCGTGCCATTTGACACCCAAGCACTGAAGCATGCAGTCATTTCACATGAGAAGTGTGATTTTTTTTGTCTTTGCTGACAGGTTTTCCACAGAGGATTCAGCGTAATTATCTCAGCGTGAACTTTTGAAAAGGAGCAAAAAAAAAGAAAAAAAAAAGAGTGACAGTAAAGACGGTGTTTATTTTCATCCTCTTAAAATTACCGTAAGTTCGGAAAGATGACGACTTCAGTGTCACATGATATCCCACTAACTGCTATTCTCTTTCAGTGCCAACACACACACACACATAGCTGCACTTTTTAAGAGCGAGTGTATGTAGTTATGTGTGTGAGGATGAGGATTTGTACATCTGGCAGGTTTTCACATTAGGAACGGGATAAAGCTTCATTCTGGCATCTTCCCCCTGATATGACGATAAAGTCATCATCACATCATAACTCAACTGTCCAGGTTTTGGACAAAAAACGTTGTACTTTGTACTACGTTGTAAGTAGTGATAACTGAATTACTAGCATGTGAGGTTTTCCCCCGCTGTTGAGATGATCAGTAATTCAGCACTGCTGAATGGGCCTACTGTACACGCATAAGCAGGAGTCCATGTGATTTATTTCCTAATTTAAAAGGCAGAGATATGTCATAGCCAATGCATTATCTACAGTAGACGGCAATCGGCAAGCCTCTTGTTTGGAAAAAAGCAACATGAACTGCAAGAGTTGCATCTCCACAGCGGCCTCGGTTTGTATCTTTGTCTCAGACTGTTTAGCTTGGATGTGAACTAACGTGCTAAAACGCCAAAAAACACACAAAACACAAACTAACAAATAGCAACCCCTCTGCTCTGCAGGGCAAAATTACTGTTTTTGTTGAAGGAGTCTGGTAGCTTCAGTTTCCTGTCAGAAAGGCTGAATATCTTCTAAATAAAGCATGCACTGATATAAGATGACCTAATATATACTTTTAATGGGCCTTACTTACGTGACTATATATGTTTTGCTGCTGCCCCTATCAGCAGTACTGAGCTTACCATCTGCTTCTTTAAACGTCTTCAAAAAATCCGCACTAACCCTTTAATCTCTTCCAGTGCCACTAACGGCTCATTTTCATTTGTCTTTCACTTTCAGGTTATGTTGAAACAGAGGCAGTTCCCATGAAAAAATTAAAAAAAGAGGGGAATTCTTCTGTTCTTTGGGTTAGCAGGCTTTTGTTGCCATGGCGTCGGCTGTTAAGTTGGAAAGCATCCAACTGCCAAAAGGGTAACACCAGGACATCATGCAGAGCAACTAAAAGACAGCATGTGTCTTTGTGTGTGTGTGCTTCTCTTCACCCACGTAGCCTCCGTTCTATCAAACTTCCATCCACATAGAGACATAAAGTCTATTAACCACAAGTGAGTGCTTGGATTTTTTTTTTACCCCACAGTGGGAGAGTTGACGTCTGAAGGGGTGAAGTCATCCGGCTGCAGCTGGCACAGCGTTGGCCGAGCTGAGGCAATGCTTCAGATATGAACGGCAGAGGTGTTGCTATCAAGGACGCTCTTATGAGGCGGCGAGTGTCTGGTACAAGAGGAACAGCCACTGCGTGGGTTGGCCCCCCCCTCTCCCCTCCTCTAAATCATCCACAGTCCTGGGACAGGAAGCCTTCGTGTTTTCGGATTGTTTGGTTTCGATGGTTACGGCACAAACAGCCCATTGAAATAAGCAAAGTTCAGTCTGAAGTGGCCTGTCTGGGCTGACATTTTGGAAATGCAAGACAAAAACAAGAAAAGAATTGACGTCCATATCTAAATGATGAAGGCATGAGTGGAAACTGTGAGAGAGGAAGCAGCTTGGATTTTACAATTTAATGCTCCTGCACTCATGATACTGTATGTCAGCCTGAAGAGGGATGTCAGTCACCCACTTGAAATCCAAAAAATGTTCCTCTTCGACCACGACTGTTGGGACTTGAAGCTCGTGTTTCAGTTACTAGGCTTCATGCATGCAACTGGATGTAATCTCACAATTCAAACATTGAGGAATGGACGTAATCCATTTTTTTTTCTTAAATGTCCTCCAGAAGGGAAACTGCTTTGGATTATCTCAACTGTAGCATTAACCACAGCTGACAGGAACAATCTGCTGCACACAAGTTTGATCAGGGACGATGAACTTTGTTATTTTCAAGTTTGCACTTCAGTGTGTCGTCCACTACTGAGTCACTGTGTGAGGTACCAGAACTGTCTGGAAGGATCCCGCTCATCTCTTTAACTTCTGTCTTTTCTCTGCCTCTTCTTTCTCTCTCGGTTGTAACTTTCCCATATGTTTTTTTGTCTGATCCTTCACTGGAATTTGCCTGAGTAGTAAAACTCGTTATAGCTTGGAATTTTTCTAATATATTAACCAGATCACCACAAACGGCGAGGCTATAGGAAACTAGATGGTTTAGATTAAAATCCAGTTTCTGGCAGTTGCATTATCTCATCTTTACCACCTCCTTTTTATGGAGGAGAGCTCTGAAAAGACAGATCTGAGCACCATTTTTCTTTATGCAGATTTATGGTGATAAATGACACAAGGGTTATTAGTCCCAGACATATTCCTCAAGTGTCATCCTTGATTTTCAACCACTGCCTCCTCCTCTGCTCCTAAGCGTATAGATCAACATCAACCAAGACCAAATACAGACAAATGAAGATAAAAGGGCAAGCGAAGAAAAATAAGATGAGTTAATTTCTGAATCACACAGTATCCACGTGCTCTAATTTTCATCGAGTTACTCATTTTATACTTGGAGTTATAAAAAATACACCACACTGACAGCAAAGGCCATAAAAGTACTGCAAGAATTATGACAGGAAAGAATCAGGAAAAAAGAAAAACCCCATAAAAGTCAACCACAGAACACTAAATATGAATGTGTGAAAGACAAAAAGAGATAAAAGCAAAAAAGGAAATCTCAACATGTACAAATAAAAGAAGACAAAGTCTCGGGTCATCAGAATGGCTTTCCTATTCTTTTCCTTTCGTCATATTTTCCCTTGCCTGACCTCCCACCGCCAGGTTTCATTTCCTGATTGGGGAGATCTGGTATTCAGAGCAGTGGATGAGTTTTCTTTGGCTGTGCAGAATCGCCGTGTTTGAGGAGCAGAAGGACCAAGCAAACCAAGCGCCCTCAAATGAAGACGCAGCTGATCGTTGAACTTTTCAGAGTTCACTTAGAGTCTTGTTGTTGGTCATTCTCTCCGCCCTGAAAAAGAATGGTGTCCTGACTTATTGTGCGTCACGCATCATTGCAGCAGTAGTTATTTTGTAACGTGAGAGGAGGAGGAGGAGGAGGAGGTTTTCTCCTCGGGGGAGTTACAGGAGACAATCATCTTTTGAAGAAGAGTTATGGGGGTCTCATCAGCAGACCTGAGGGGGTCACTTGGAAAAATGTGCATGTAGGTGATGACAACATCAATGAAGGGAAAGGGGGGGTTTGTGGTTCGGCCTTCCTCCTTGTTTTGCAGCACAGCCTCTCAAATGCCACTGAGCTTAAAACAACCACAAAGAAAAACCTTGGGAGAGCGTGAGAGGAGTGATGCAATGAGGGGATGAAGGAGGGCAGCGGGGTTTGGTAGTGGAAAGGCGCGTGTGAGTCGGGCCCTTCGAAGGATTCTTTTTGTATGTGTCCCAGCTGGAGTCCTGTGTTCCTTCGGTCCCATGCAGCCTCGTCCATAATTCTTCAGCTGTGAGTCACAGGTACTCGAGTCAAAGCGAGGAAGCGGGGGCAAAATCCTCCATCAGAGCAGACTGTGTCTTTTCTCTGCCTGTTTTCTTTGATTCCTTCTGACATTTTCTCTGATTTTCCTCTCCTGCTCATGATCAAATTTGTATTTAGCCCCCTGCAGGGCTTAGATACACACTCATACTACATGTTTTACAAATCACCTAAACAAGCATTACCCTTCACCACTGCGTGTCTAAACTTAAGGGCCCCCCAAACAAGGCACACACAGACGGGTGCAGACACCAGGTGCGTAGAGCTTCTGTTTATACGACTTTCTGGAGTCCACTTGGAGGATGCAACCCACACAAGCACAATAAGTCGTCATCTAAAGGGCAAATCCTGCACAGACCTCTCATGGACACAAGAAAAGTAACGTAATGAAACTTAATTTCAGCTTTCTATACACCTAAAATAAGCAACAACTTTAAACCTGATCCAGACTGCAACCCACTCTACTAAGAATGTTGTGAAAGACACAAGCATTTTTGGCTTATTTGCTTCATGTTGAATGCCAAGGACCTTCTTTGAACTGAGACAGTGCTGATGACTTTTTATGCTAAGTGCGAAACACTCAACAAAGACTGTGAGACATGGGTGAAAACTCTTAAAAACGCTGGTAAGTTAGACATTGGACCTTTCTGCTATCTTATCTGACCAATGCCAAAGAGACAAGATTTACACATGAGACCTTTCCTTTTATAGTTTTTAAGATTCACTTCACCAAAATCACAAAAAATATGTTTTTGGCAAGTGTTTAGCCAGATTGTTCTGTTTTTGCATGCCAACATGCATGAGAATTTCCTCTTCTTCTGTGGTTCCCATTAAATTAATGTAACTAGATGCCATTTAAGATGCTTAATTCTTCAGTATAGTTCCAATGAAAACTGTTAGTAATTAGTTCTGTGGATAATATTAACTAACCTGGACTAGTTTGTGTCCAATATTTTGGTGACGTGACCATTTAAGCTCTAAATCCTCTGTAGTACAAGCTTCATTTCAGGCTGGAACGAATCCTAAATCGTCTTTTCAACAGTTAGTAAAACTGAAACAAGGTCAGCAGGGTGTCCCTACTTCACAGCTTTTTTTTCAAGTACAAGAACAAGAAACACAGCCAGAGTAACACACACAAACACACAGCTCAGGCGTCATGACTCATTTCTCAGCACATTTAACTTGCCACCCCAGCAGGACTCTTTCCGAACGACCTAAAACCGGCGTTGGAAACACACATCCAAACCACCGTCAACTGTCTCTCAGGCCTCTGCAACCACATGGCTTTCTACCATCAGCTCTGGCAGAAGGAAAGGAGGGGAACTGCAGGGTGGAGGAGAAAAACACCAAGAGCAGATATAAAAAAAGATGAAATAGTGCCTCAGAGGGATTTAGGTTTGGAGACAGCAGAATGGTACGTGGAGGTCAGGGACAAAGGACAGAAGGGATGAAGGGGTCAAAGGAAGAGGATGAAAGGAATAAAAAAAGGAGGAGAGAGGACAAGGTTTCCTCCACAGCTGGTTCATGTATTCAAAGACTCTGTTTAGGTCTTAAAATATACAGGCTGACTCAAGCAGACATGACACACTCCAATTCAGGCTTTGTGCATCTGTCCAGGGGCCACATTACAGCGAACTTGGACGGTGTGTGTTCGGGGGTGGCAGCCATATTTTCCTCCCTACTGAGACAGCACAGCTCTATTTGATCATCGAAGGCAGAAAATAGAAACTTCCAAGGGTGATTCACCTTATAGTGGAGCGCTGTCAGGCCTGAATCAGTGCAGAGGCCTGATGGAAAATGGAAAGCTGTGCTAAATTGGTAACCCAAGAACACTTTTCTGTTTTTGTCTGTCCTCGTCTAGCCTTAGTTTTCTCTGTTACTCCATTTTTTTCCTGACTAGCAGGAAAACTGAATAAATTACAGTAGAGATATAATGAATAAATGGACTTCCAGATCAGGAGCTCTCACTAAATGGTCTGATTTGATTAACGACGATGTAAATCACTTGCTTTGGCCTTCATAGTCACCATGACTGATTTGTTTTTCACAGCATTCCTCCCTTAAAGGGATACTTTACCTAAAAATGAGAAATCAGTCATCATTTACTCACCCACATGCTGATGGAAAGTCCAGTGAAGGTTTTTAGTCCACAAAACACTGTTGGAGTTTCAGAGAAAAAAGGTGTTCCAGTAATACTAAAAGCAAATAAAT
>JAPZDX010000006.1:18630640-18645431 GCA_029783625.1 Naso annulatus | reverse complement strand
TACCCTTTTTTCTTATAATACAACTCTTGTCAGTCTCTCTCCCTCACACACCGACACACACACACACACACACACACTAAAGGGCAAGCCTTCTCGTCTGTGAGAAAATGTAAAGATGCAGACTCTCGTGGTTCAGACATAATCACAATCTGCTATATTTTCCCTGCAGACTCAGTGTGATGCAATGACTTAAATCTATGAAGCTTTTCAGGATGAATGTAATTTTCTAATTAGGTTTTTACTCTACTGCTCGAGCATGTGGCTTTCAAGACCAAACCAGCATTTCCGTTTTATTTTTATCTTCCTACTCACATGAAACCACCGCGAGTAAGTAACTTTAAATGATCGACGTCTGCTGGCTCCGTTTCTTACCAAAATACATCCCTGATTCTGAAAAAGTTGGAACGCTGTACAGAAACCTAAAATACAGACTGAAAGTGTAAAACCAGAATGCTTTCATTCGCAAACAAAATGTGTTTACCAACAACAGTTCTGCAAAGTGTTTCTCAGCCCATGCAGTAATACATTCACAATACTATCACCTGTTACTAATTAACCTGTTTACGAGTGGAAGATTCCAAACAGGTGTTTTTTGGAGCATTCCACAACTTTTCCAGCCTTTTGTTGCCTCTGTCTCAACTAGTTTAAAAAGTACTGCTGGCATCACATTTAAAAAAATGTATATATTTACAAAAATCAAACAAGTTGATGAGCTAAAACATTAGATATATTGTCTTTGTCCTGTTCTTAGTTTATGTGATAAAAGGACTTGCAGTTGACCACATTATATTTCATAGGACCCAACCGATATATCGCTTTGATGATATTATCAACTGATATCCCAGATATATAGGAATCGGCATATATGCTTTGCAATATGCGCCGATATTAAAACTTTTTTTTAAGGAAAAATGCTTTGACAACTGCCTAAATAATGAGAGATTAGAGTGTCTGAAAACAAACAGGATTTGTGACTTCAGATGATAAAGAGATATTTCAGTCAAGGCGGAAGATGCAACCAAAGCTGCTATGAGTGATGAAAAGTGGTACCTAGACCACCGCGGAAAGGGAGAAAATAAATGCATTAAATTAAATTTAATGAATTCAACAAAACGATCCAACTAGAAATGGTAACGTAGGATCATGTGGAACAAATTCAATCCAATTTTCACTCAGTAAACCGTCTTTTATTTGCAGCAGACGTTCTAAGAATTTGTTAAAAACATCAGATTTTTGTGTCTCTGACTAAATGGGCGTCCAAGTTGCATCAAAAGGCAATACATCCCTTAATGTGTTTAAAAGAATCTTAACAAACAACTATTAAGTCTTTCGACAATCGCTTCCACATGTCCAAAACTGTCAAAAATGTCCAGTGTTACACAACAGGTTTTTTCATCGCAGTAAAGATAATGATTTTTCAGATGAGCATGCAGAAAGCAGCCTCTCTTGCTTGTTGGGAAATCTACAAGCCAAACAAATCTGCAGTCCCATCATTTCCATAAAAGGCCGCCGCACAGTCACACAGTTAATTGCTAACAGATAGAGCGGTTAAGCAAATGACAGCCTCGTGTCACACAGAGTCATCATGTGGCACGCTGAGGCCTGATGGACGTGCCGTTTCACTGCGGACGTGAACGCCAAAGAAAGGAATGAACGAGTGCGGAGGTTTGCAGACGTGCTTGTACGTGACGAAAGCTGCAGGGACACTTTCACTCGAGTGTGACATCAGCCTCGGGCTTTCTGTCATGTCATTGTTGTTTGTGTCTGTGTGTCCCGTCATTCAGTTCCATCTGAGTTCCAAGCCATAAAATGAAAGCTGATTTTTTTTAACTGCTTTTAAACTGACCTTCGAGGACACAGCGGTATGCAAAGCACATATTTGGTCATTGAGGGTTATCTAATCTCTCTTTTAGAACAACTTCCGTTCTGCACATGTATGTAAAGGATATTTCAAACAGGAACTGTGGTTTAATTTTTACACAAGTAGAAATTTTATAGTTGTACAATGTAAGTATGTAGGTAAGCCTTTAAGAGCCATGGAGGCGGCTTGATGTAAAAGTACATCCCGTGGACATGACACTGGTATGTTGCAGGGTCTTATCCCAAATCCAACCGTTGATGCTGAGTTCCAGGCAGGGAGGCATCGGGTAACATTTTCATAGTCTCTGGTACGACTTGGCCACGGATCGATCCGGGACCTCCCAGTCTCAGGGCGGACATTCTAACCACAAGGCCATTGCTGGTTACACAAATTTTATGGTTGTACAATCAATCAGCATCAATTCAGTTTCTTGTTTTCTTCACGACGTAGCAACACACTTTTAAATGCCTCTATCAAAATACTTTATATGTCTTTATAGAGGTCAGAGAGCTGGTTCACAAGTCAAAAGACATCTCAGTGTTTCAGCTATAGCTAACTAAGCTAAATTTGGTTTTTAAAAAATTACATTTCTTCACAGTTTGAATACCTTCAGTTTAAGAACCTTACAACAGGGCTGCAACTAACGATTATTTTCACTATCGATTAATCTGCCGATTATTTTTACGATTAATCGATTTACAGTTTATACCTTGAAATGTTAGATAAGTGCTAAAAATGCTCAATTTCTAAGACCCAAATGCGACGTCTTCAAATTGCTTCTTTTGTCCAAACAGCAGCCCAAAACACAAAAACTCTTCATTTATTCTCATGAATGACACAAAAAAGCAGCAAAATCCACACATTTAAGACAGTAAACAAGCAGTTCTTCTTAATTTTTTTATTTGAAAAATGACTTAAACGATTAATCGATTATCAAAATAGTTGGTGATTAATTTTCTATCGATCGATTATTCGATTAATTATTGCAGCTCCACTTTTCAATGATAATATCAAAGAGGTTAAATAAGATTTGCTGATTTTTAAAAAATACAATGAGTCGTCTAAACGTCTTGCTGACTTTTTTCTAGCAAATCACCAAATCACCACTTCCTGACTGGTTATTTATGATTTATGCAAGAAGAATCTGTCACTTTCTAATGTTTTCCTCATGCGTGAAATCACATAGACATGCTTTCTGCTGGGCGGGAGCGCCGAGGCTCAGTGACAGAGAGAAAATGACTCCTGGCAACGTGTCAGACGCCTTTGTTTGCTTGCTGGACCTGCGATAGGAACCATGGTTATGACCTTCGTGACGGCAGGTCGTTAAGTAGCCTGGGGTGTGAGGTTTTGACTGGAGTCATTATCACACTGAAACAAAGAGACAGAATCTGCCAAGAGACCAATAAGCAACACTGCAGGACGATGATTAAATGTGTGGGTTTTAATGAGAACAAAAGGAAAATGGGAGAGTTGCGTGGAATTAACTGCAGCATGTGATGCATTTGTGTGGGTCCACAATGAGTGATCACATTGCTCATCAATATTAGTCATTAAAAAGAGTGAAGCAATCCCTTTGAATCTGTTATCAGATTAGTAGATAATAGATCGGACTCATTCAGCTTTCCATGAGAAGTCACGCTTCAATATGTTGCGCATGATCACAAGAATCACGTTTTAGATACTTTACAACACGTTTGCAGCGACACAGTGAACCAAGTCAGAGCTCTGCAGGGTGTTTTATTAAATGTAATAATGTTGGGCTGAGCGATGTGGACCAAAAATCAATATTTTCAGACTGGATGGCTATGGCACGGCAATGCACTATAGACTTTCTATGAAGAGGGCTGAATTGTAAGTCACAATCACATGTGAGATGCTACAATAGGACAATTCCAATACCTATCTTTTTTTTTTCACCTAAATAGTAATAATAACCCCCCAAAATTTTGCAACAATATTGTCCAGATGACGACTGGTGCTTTCAAAAACGGACACAGTGAGATTTTTGGTTAATCATTATCAGTAATGTGAAAATAATGACAAAGTGGATAAAAGCAAATATTAGCAATAAGTCTGGTAAGTTCAGACATTACATCACTTCACTGTAATGCAGCCTTTAAAACCAGAACACTTAGGCCACATCACAATAAATATAACAATATCTAGTACTGTCATCATATTATATTACCAATATAACACTAATACGTTGCCCAGCCCTATAATAAATACTCAACAAAGCAAAAGAACTTGCTGTTTCATCTGTAAAACTATAATTACTGAACTCTGTGCTGATGTTCCATCTGTCTCTTTGGTGTCAAAGAACCAGGAATCTGCTCATCAATCACTGAGAGACCCTTTCAGACATCAGATAAACAAGATGAGCAGGAAAAGCTCAGCAACAACTCAAGGACTTGCATTGTTCTTCCATACTGTTTCAGGAACCAGTGCTTCACTGACAGCAGGAAATTCTCCAGCAGAATTATCTATAGTTTGCTCATTTGTTGAGGAGATGCAGCCTATGGCATGTTTGATGTAAGAGAGCAGCATGAAGCTGACTTTTCTAATCTGCAGTGGCAGAGAAACAGCCCATGGGGCTTTAGGTCACATGTACCGTCTCTGGTATGTGCAGGACAGACGTACACTGAGAGAGTAAAGGCTACAAAGGGGACTCAGTTCACTGGATGTATCACTAATGATGCTATCTGGGTTATAATTGCCCTTAATTTATGCACTACAATAAAAATGCGCTTATAAAATCAGCTCAACACATGTGAAACGATATGACTCCTTCCTGTGACTGTGAAGAAATCACTCAACCACTCAAAACTGACATTTTATTTTTAAGAGTTTTGGATTTGTCAGTAGTGTCAGCCACTTTTTAAACTCTTAAACTCTCATTAGTTCTAAAAACAATTAGAAAACTGTTTTTCTCTGTTTTGTATCAAACACTTCAGGGTTTGAAGTGTAGGTTAGACAAAACAATCTACTTGACGATGTCCTCGAGAAGTTTGGGAAACTGTGAAGAAGATTATTAAGTTTTCTTTCATATTTCATCATATTAATCAAACTATATCACGAGACAACAAGTAGAACTTCAAGAATGTGGCCTGAGCAAAACAAAACCATTAGAAGGCCTTTACAATGGCTGTCTGAAAACTGCACGGAACAATTTCCCATCATGCATCAATGAGACAGAGCGCACAGCAGGACGCACAGTGTGAGGGTGTCAGAGGGGAAGCTGGACAGAGATTCTGAGCGGTATTTGTCCAACACTCGGTCGTGAATTCCTGAGCAGAAGACGTCTGTTTGCTAGTTGACAGGACTGACAAGCGTCCTGCGTCACCTTCCACCCGGACGTCGCTTTGACACCCATTTACAAAAGGGCTTACAGCACAGCTTCCATTTTCAACGTATCCTCTCTAAATGCTTCTGCAGTTCCATCAGTGGCTGTATTACGTCTCTGCTTCCCCGGCACACATGCACACAACGCCATTAAACAACCTGCCACTGCATGCACACACACGCACGCTATCAGGGCAAATGTTCCCAGAGTCAAGCCCACAC
Organism: Naso annulatus; assembly: GCA_029783625.1. Classification (NCBI taxonomy): domain Eukaryota; kingdom Metazoa; phylum Chordata; class Actinopteri; order Acanthuriformes; family Acanthuridae; genus Naso; species Naso annulatus. The sequence continues at coordinate 18,640,006 of JAPZDX010000006.1, read as the reverse complement.
GCCATCAACTGGCTGCAGTCCTAATGTTCTGGCAGGGGACTAATGGACTCATCCTGGGACATTATCACCTTAAGTCGAACAAAAAAAAAAACAGCTGCTGCCATCAGAACTTGTTTTCTGGTATTTACAACTTTCTCTGCCGCCAAGTGCAGGTGTTTCATGGCATTTACTTTTATGTATGCAGAAAGAAGAGGGGGGAGAGGGGAGGAGATCTGTCAGTCCTGCAAAGTGAAGGTATGATTGGAAGAATTGTGTAATACTGTATGCAGAAACAACTTTGAGCTCTAACCCTTTGGTCTTATCTTTAATCTTATTTCTCTAGCTGTGCAGATCCAGCAGACTAAGTTACACTCTGGCTTGAGATTCACATGACACTAAAACGCCCCCTGAAGAGGCATTTTTAATGCTGTGAGACATAAAACATCCTCTCTTCCTCTCCCACTACGTATCTCTTTCTGCGTCACCATTCGACACATTGTAATTGCCGTCTTAGGCACGCACAATCCTCCAGAAATGCAGCATGCATGTGATTAATAGCCAGTTTAGGAGTTAACTCCAGTATATCAGCACCAATGAATAACTTTGTGTTCGAGCAGCTCCCATGAGGTGAGGCGAGAGGATTTCTTTCCCACCATTTCTACATTTCATCACTTCTACATGAGTTTGATTACGAGTCATTCACTCACATAAACCAGCACATAAGACACCGGGATTAAAGGAATGCTCTGCCAATAAAACACATTTTATGCTGACTTGTGAGTGCATGTGTCAGAACATCTGATATGGACTGGACGTTGAACTCTGCAGAGGCTGGTAGAAAGCAAGTAAAAGCCTCCTTACTGGGAAGACACTGTGTGTATTTATGCCCCGCGACATTACATATTTTGCCAAATATGCCTGCACCTCACCAGCTGCTTCCTTCTCTCATTTACAAGCCAAGATTTATGAATTAGCCGAAACTCCCCTGTTCAATTCTGCATGCAAGTCCATGTGAGCACTGGTTTTTATTGCAATACTCGCTATGTACTGTAATTGTCTGTAAAGCGCAACATGTATTTATTTTAATGATGCTATCATCACTGCGTTACACAATGTTCAGAATGCAAAAGACTTCCCCTGTGCATGTCATGGTTTTATTCTGGCAGCCATGCAAGCATTCAACGACTGCACTCGCAAATTCAGGAATTGTTAAATCAGATATTTGAACATGCTGTGCAAATTATTAGAGGAGTTCAGGAGGTATGCGTTGCAAAACCTGAGATGCCCTCAAGCCGCAGCATTTTCACTCTAAATTCAGCATGAAACACAACACAGCTGCCACAGGGTTAGGAAGAATTTTCCTTTTTCCAAATGACTTCTGGGCTTAGTCATGGTGGAAAAAACGTAAAGATCATGCATAAAGCGGGTGCTATGTCCACAGAAAGCTGGATAATTGAGCTTCTACCCAAAGAAGACAATGAAGTGTAAGGAGTGTTGATTCTGATGGTGCCATGTTTGATTTCTGTACTTCTAAAGCTGCAAAATGCTGTCACTTTCTCCTGAAATTTCAAATACAAATGCGTGAAGACATTTCTCACACTGTGAGTCAAAGCATGTCTCACCATTGCATCACAACTCCTTTTAGGAATATATCAACAGAGAGCACTTCAGGTGACCTTCGACGGTTCGTCTGCTTCTCCCCGAGTCGTTAATATCTCGCCGTAAATCTATAAATTACACCTCTAGTTTGAAGTGCCAGTTCCCTGTAGTTAAAGGGTCGGTTTGAGGGCTGGTGATGCAGCTGAGCACAACACCTGGAATCCCTCAGCAGCACCAATGAGCTTTGATGAAAAACAAATGTCAGCACCCCCCTCTTGTCCTCCTCCTCCTCCTCCTGCAAGCCCTGCAGCAGGACCGGCCTGTGTTTATCCTGGCCAGGATGAACTATTGGCTACTGCCAGATCTGCTGCCAGCATGCTGACTCTTGACCCATATTCCTAGGGTCAGTAAAGTTCACAAACCTTTGCAAATAACTTTATCACTATTGTAACCACCAACAAACCTATGACAGTGATTAAATAACGAATGCAATCATGGTCATAAAAACATTTGGTGCATTATAGTTTTTTTAAAAAAATCTACGTGAGCCTGTCTGATTGCAACCTGAGGTCACCTCTGGTCAAAATTTGTGAAAAATAAAATGGCTAAAACAAAAATTTCAGTTTTCATTTTAAATTTAAGAATAAACTCTTTGGATTATCGCATATTTGGGCATAAATGTCGTTTTGTTTTGTTTTTTTTACTTCCTTATTGAACAATTGATGGTCCTTCAGTTTCAATGACTCACTCACTCACTCAACTGTGCCGGCAACTTAAGCTGCCGGGAATTAGACGGCACCATCTGTCAGCCTTTAGAGTAAAGCTCCTGTTTATATACACTTCGCATAATTACTGTTGTGAGACCTCGGCGAACTCTTATTTAATTTTGATTAATCAGACAAGCGCTCCAGCTTGACTCAGTAACCTTCTCTGCATCCCTTTCGCCTACCAATTACTGTCAGAGAGAATAAATAGAAGGATAAAGTCATTTGAGGGGTTGTAATGATATTACATAGGGTTTCTAATGTAGAAAAACATCCCGGCTTGTTCCACTTTTATGTTGGCTCGTTTAAAGGAGAGGCGACGCGCAGGAGCGACAGACAGCAGAGTCTGTACCTACCCTGGAGATGGTTAACGGTGTGCTGAAGTCCCGTCCTCCCACCAGCCGAAAACCCCAGGGAGAGGGTCCCTTTAGTGTCACGGTCTGGGGCATGTTTGGCGTTTTGGACTGCAGACAGATGACAGGCAGACAGAGCCGGGAAGCGTCCGCGGTTCCTCGATATACGAGTGAAAAAACAGGTACCGTGAAGTAGCAGGAGTCCTCTGCCCAGCTGCTAGGCAACGCTGTCCCGTCGGAGAAAACTTTCCCCGTCTCTTGATTCAAGTTTAAATAACGAAGCCGCCTGTGACGTGCGATGACGGGCCGTCCTGCCCGCCTTCAGCCGGTCTGCGCGGGGTGGGAGGGGTCGGAGCGGCACGGGGGCAGACCTGCAGGGCTGTGACCGGGCAAACAAAGCTCAGAGTATCCGGATACAAGCAGCTCGGTATAATGTACTTGTAACGTTGGACCACTTGAATAATTCCATTTCCTGCTAGACCTTGTTCATACTTTTACTCCACAAGGCTACATTTGAGAGTGAAATACAGAAAGGCAGCTATAAGGGAACTTTACATAGATCTGTTTAGATTATTAATAGTCAATGTATCCAATACATAAATGCTTATGTAGGCTAGTGTTATAGCCTTACATTTACCAGCTGCAACATAAAAAGTATGCGTCAGTGATTATAATCCATTAATATTTAACATTCGGAATCAGAATTTACCATTAGCAATATAAGTAGACTTGAATTTTAATGCTACTACTTTTTTATTTTTAACCAATGTAAAATTTAAAATAAGGAAATTTACTATTTGTAGCAAATTATTTCTACAATGTAGTCTGTAGAGTACTTCCAACCCTAAATAATCCCTCCAACTGAAATATTATATTTGTTATTGCAGTTATTTTAAAGCAGGATTCTACTATTGTAGCTTACTTGCTTGAGGTGTTTTTTTGGAGCTCATTGCAACTAACAATGATTTTTCATTATAGATTAATCTGCTGGTTATCTTCTCCAGAAATCAATTGTTTGGTTTAAAAAACAAATAAATAAAAAAATTTAAAAAACACTCCAAACTTGGAACTTAATGCTACTGTGACAACATCAGCTTGCCAACATGCTCCCGCTGTTCAACATCATTATATTAAGAGACTGACCAAATAATGAAATAACAATGAAATGTCTGGATCATGATAAGGTAAAATAGACTTTATTGATCCCAAGCTGGGGAAATTTGCACATTACAGCACCTCAAAAAAAGTTGCTACAGTTCATCCTGTGCAGGACTTGAATATCTGCACCAAATTTAATGGTAGCCCATCTAACAGCTGTTGAGACATTTTACCAAAGAAAAGAAAAATACAGACCTACAGACTGAAACTGCCACTAATGAAGTCACTTGGCTAGTGTGACTTAAAAGAAATGAAAGCATAGAAGAAGACTCACAGAATATTCAGGCCTTTGGGGGTTTTACACATGTAAAACTCTCACTGTTATCGCCACCACAAAGCTGCAGGGTCTGAGTATCATCCTCAGCAGTGAGGATGTTGTGCCGAAGTTTGGACGTCTCACTGGCAGAGAGGACCTCTCCCATTTGTCAGTGGATATCCCAGGATCCTCTCTGCCCCACTTCTTGATTCTTTCATTTCCCCAGACAATCACAAAGTGAGTCACTGAGCTCAAGCACGATTTTTCTACACGCGGCGAATGATCTCATAGACATTCCTGGGAATTTGTCTTTCAGACATCTGCAGGCATGTGGGGCTCCGTCTGAAGCTCTGAGTCAGTTCGAGTCAGACACCAACTGATCCCAGTTACTGTGTAAAAACGGTGGCACTGATGTCAAACCAGTTGGATGTCAACATGAGGTGTCATCATCCATGCCAGCGTTTTGAATAAATGTTGTATAATGAGCTGCTTTGACACAACATTGATAGAGTGAGCGCTGATGCACATGATGATGATGAAAGTCTTGAAAGGAAACAAACAAGAGGTCAGTTCAGTTCAGTATCACAAACACCCTCTCAGGACTTTGGATTCAGACGCAAAGTAACTGACAAACAGTTACACGCTGACACAGTCAACTTTAAAGTTTTTTTGACACTGGAGGGAAATGTGACCTTTAGAACTTACCTGTGTCCCTGTTATCCCATCATTCTTTACTGTGCAAGAAACTTCATGGACCACCACAGACACCCTTTAACTACAGACGATGCATTACAATCTGCACCCATGCTATGCAGTGAAATAGACTTCCTGTCTCCAGAGTGGGAGCGGTTGCCTTTCCACCCCTATCCCTGTGGGCATTTTAAAAGGATCATACCAGTGTTACGACATGTCATTGTCATTTGTAAACATAAGCCACATAGGTTACATAAACCCTGCCCATTTTTCCACAAATAGCTTTATCTGTGAGATATCGTGTTCATTTACGTTTTGTCCATGTCCAAAAAAAGTTACAGAAACTACCTGAAAATAACATTAGTTAAAAAGGACGTCTGTGTCAAAGTCTTTCTACTAATACTTACATTCAAGTGAGGAAGGCAGCACTTGTAAGGAACTATTTTTCCATGCGTAATGACTCCCCTGTTTTGCTCAGCAATGTTTGTCCAAATAAATGCAGACATTCTCTTAAAATGAGTGAATTACCTCTACCTCGCAACTTTCTCGTGTCCTGTAATGTTTCTATACCCTGTTTCAGCATGAATGGCAGTGAATGGGATTCAAAAATGCAGTCTACCAGTGATCTACTAAAGTATACACATGGTTGAATTTTGACAACAATTGTAGAAGACAGGGGCAATCTCTGCTAAAGGGGACAAGTCAAAAATAGACCTCTCCATATCTGCAGATGAGTGGAAGAGATCTTACTGTTAATATTCTGATTTTTTTTTTTATCTGAAAAATGCACATTAGAGTCTCCTAAAGGAGCTGGGCAGTGGCGATTTGCACATGACACAGATGCATGAAATGACTCTCATGTGTCCTTCTCTGAGCCCATTTTTATGGCAAAAGTTTAGCAGCATTTCACAGAAAGAAAAAAAAAAATCACCCTGTCCATTCATCATGTCTCAGACAGTGTCAGCAAACAATATTTACAAATTGCCCCCTTACTTCTTACCCGGTTACATCAAAGGATGACTAACCAAAGCCCAACAAAGAACAAGCAGGCTGTAGTCTGTACTGGAGATTTATGGAGCCAACATCTCCAATTTGTGTCTTCTTCAAACCTCCTCCCAATAAATTTCAGTTAAACTTCAGAGACCTCCCGTCTCTCTGTTCCTTTCCGCTAAGAAGTCCTTTTAAATCCCTTTTACATCTATCTGCCTTCTGATTTAGCCTCTGTGTTACTTAGCCAATAAGAGCCTGAGGGGGAGCAGGTAAGACAAGCGATGTTGTAATCATGAGCTGTCTGCGTCCGTCTGGATGATCTCTGCTGTCTGGGAGAATGATGTCATCTGAACTGTTGCACAAACACTGATTCCTCCAGCTCTTTCACTGGCAGGAGATAGTGTTTAATAATTATTAACGTCATCGGCCAATACCCAGTAATTTCCCCCAAAATTATTTTCACAAATTGAGCAAGACATTTACAGACAGTATTGTTTAATAGAACAAACAATAGAAAATACAGATACATGCAGATTGCGAAACATAAGTAAAGGAAAGTAAGCAGCTCGAGATAGTTAGAGCCTGAGCAGCAAGACCTCCTCTTAACCATGGAGACCTGGAAGATGGACAGGCCTCACAAACACGGAGGAGACAGCATGGGTAGAGACAGAAAAGACAAAAAGAGAGAGAGAAAGAGGGAGAAAGAGAGAGAGATAATAACACGTAAACTAAGGAGAGAGGAGAAATAAATATAATTTTGCCAAAACTAACAAGCAAGAATGTGTCTATGTTGTGCAAAACATAGACACACTTGTTTTGCTTCTCTAAAGAGTCTTTAGAAATTTGCAAATTTAAGTTCAGCTTTAATGTAAAAACCCTTATTTTTACTTTTAATACCAGAATCTCATTAGGTGCAGAAATCACAACCACAATCCTGCTGCAGGACTTTCAGCAGCAGCTGGGGGTCCCGACTGGTAACATCTTTGTTGCATTAACAAAAAGCATTGCTTCATTAAGCTGTTTGCAGCTCACACAACAATTGGAAGCTTTATGTCCCTGTGTTGAATTTTTCATAATTGCAGCAGCTAGAAGCAACGGCACTACATGAACGCCATGCATGAAGCGCCCCACAGGGAAGCAACTCATTGCGAAGAAAACATGAAGATAAATTTTCAGCAATATGGCTGAGTCAGAAATGAGAAACAGATGAATGCAAAAAATAAAACCACCGCAGGCCCAAAGCTCTCTTATCAGAATGCTGCAGATCTGCAAGTTAATGTGATTATTAACACCTGATAGAGAGGAATCATTTATACCCGAGGGAAGGTTAATCCTGGTCTGAAGAATGTGTGACGACTTCTTTCACACTTATTTTTAAATCTGAACTTTAATCCCAGCATGTTTCAGTTCAGCTGCTGAATTTAAGGTTTAATGTGTTTGTATTGAAGATCTTCAATGAGCCCCAGTTAGTGTGTGACTGAATAATTGAATGATTTATTTATGTGTCATGCCACAAAGTGGGCAGGCAATCCCATATGGGATTATGTGACACCAATACAACGAAAAATATCAAAATCTATAGCTTCTGATGCAATAACTATAAACAACACATTAACTTTTGCAAAAATAAAAAACAACATATTGCAGTAGTTACAGTAGTTGCAATCTGACATCGCTCTTTGTATATTGTCTTAGAGAATGAACATCTCATACACTGAATAAAACTGTTGTCAGTACACATTCACATTATTAATAACAGGAAATATCACCTCCAAACAGAGAATCATACAATGCCCTCTTTCTTTTAGCCTATGCTTGTTCTATTAAGTCTGCAAATAAAAATATTTCATGTTCAAACAACCATGCTAAAAATATCTGTATCATGCTTCATCATTTTCACTTCATCTTCGTCAAATATTTGCAATCTTAAATCATGATAATATGGGCAAAACAAAGTGAAATGGACTCCATTTTCAATTTCATAAAGATCACATAAGTAACAAAGTCTGTCTTCCTCACCAGTGCTCACCCAACGGCCATTTTAAAAAGCTTCTGTGTGCTCAGTAAATGTCAGGATGGAGGTATGATTAAACGCTAAACAAACTATTCATTTATTGGCTCTTAATTTTGTGTCAGTTTGCCCGGCACCAGATGAAATAATTCAAAGCACAGAAAACATCCTTCGCACAGGTTTTCCATCAACGGCCATGTTTCTGGGCCACACACAGAGACGCACATGTACGCTGACCAGATGCTAGAAATGAATATTTAATGTGGGGCCAAAGCAATTATACTGTTTTAATAACAAACAGATGCAAACTGATCTTCATGTGCAGTCCATTAATGACAACAATGAATTCACTCACCTTTGAGGCAGCATGCTGACATGAAAGTAAGACAGGATAATTACCTCAGGTTTAATGAAAATATTTCATTTTATTACATTTTATGCAGTGTCTTGATTAAAGTCTTTGAATATAAAGTAATTGATTGTTGTGTGGTCTCTCTTTTTGTACAAGCATGTAAGTTTCAGCAGGAGCTTTTCTCACTTGTCGTAAGAAATCTGAGTGAAACACTGTCATACTTGCAGCTGGAGTATTCGCTGGACACAGCACAGAGTCTCAAAAAGTTGGACATCACTATAAAATGCAATCACTCTGTGGTTGTTTGGCTGTACAAACAAGAATTGGATCTGCTCATTAGGCTGGGAGAGCAGATTTTTCCTGTAACACTGCGAAAGGATAACATTTTCCAGGCGCATGCTTGTCATAAGTGAGCATGAAGAGGTACAGCACAGCAGGTGTTACATGGCCACGTTCTCAGAGTGCTTACATGTGTCTGCAACATGCTATTATGATGTTTTAGCTGTGTCATGTCTCATCAGGGGCCCAACATTCCTGTTTAAAGATATAGCAGGCTTATTCACATTATATGCTTATATTTTACATTTGAGACATGTAGGTAACAAACCAGAGCAACTTGCAATAAGAGGAACTACAGAACTTGCTTGAATTCCTTGTAAAAGAAAAACAGGAGAGAGAAGTTATATGAGGAACGGCGAAAGGATTTGGGAACGGTTGGATGATGGTCGTGTCAGTGGGGTGATTGGTGTTCCAGGAGTCCGACCATTGACCTTATATATACAATATTTCAATTTAGGTGTTTACATGAGTTGCTCATGGAATATTCCATTTATATTTCCCTTCATGTTACAGAGCATAGTCTGATTAATACATCGTCATAGGTCCGATATTCTGGTGGGTTTTGATCTGAAACCGGAAGCTGAACAACAATGACAACAACAACAACAACAACACAACAGTCAAACATGTTGCTACGGTTTCACATTTTGAGTTTTTATTTTCTAATTTTCCAAAAACTTCAAGCCGGAAGCGAGAGTATGCATCAATAAGCAGTTTGACTGCTGTAAACTATGTGTCGCTGTTGCAAAACACGGCGAAAACTCCAATAGGACAGCATAGTGCGATTAAGGTGTATACATGTGCACAATAATGTGACTAAAACTGGAATACTCCAAAAGTGTTAATTTTATTATTGTTTACTCTGACTATGA
>JAPZDX010000006.1:18607644-18618622 GCA_029783625.1 Naso annulatus | reverse complement strand
TGATACGTACTTTTTGTACATTTTAAATGTAACGTATCTACATGATTCAGTGAAGGCATATAAAGCTGAATTATCTCGCAGACGCTTGGAGGAGGCAGTGGTGGCATCCCATTTTAGCGAGACGGCTGCCAAGAAAGAGACCAGCATTTGAGACCACATCAAGCTCAGCAATTTCAAGCGGGTAATTTTACCATCCATCAGGACATTTTACTGGCATTTTGTGGCAAGCAAAACCAGGTGTTTGTAACGAGAGCGTGGGGGAATCCCCAACTGTGTTTCTAACGATGTAACCAGGTATGTTAAGCACAAACATCATCTTTTCCAAACCTTCTCCAGGTGGTTTTATGCCTAAAAGTAACCAGACCTTAACCACAGAAATGTCAAGTTTTAATGTAAGAAGGTGGAGGAACGCGAAGTGTCTCTCTATGATTTGCAGAAACATATAAATCCAGCATTAATTCCTGGTGTTTGGGTCGGACGTGTTGTTTTCATTGTGTCTTCCTGCGCTGCTTTAACTCCCACCAGGGTGGAATAAATGGTACACAGGCTGGAGTCACTGTCAAGCCCCCTGAGCTCGGCTGATGAGATTTGATTAAAGACGCTGAAACCCCAAACCTGCTCTGTGTGTGTCCACTTTCAATCACTCAGGCTCATGCACAAGCAAAAGGTCAGATGGTGCACCAGAGAGCAGAGGCACTCGTGCACTACATTGTCTCCCGTGTGTGTCCTCTCTAAATCATCTCTGCAAAACAAGGGAGCATCTTTGACCTCGTGATCTTTCCGATGTGTGATTTACCAGCCCGAGCCGAGCACAGGATGAGGCTGAACGTAAGGGAGCGTATGAGACATCTGGAAAACCTTAACCTCTGCTAAATGAGCGGGTGGAAGTAGATGCTTGGTTTTCTGCAGTCATTTTGTCGTCATGCAACACTCACAAAACATGACGCCACTGTTTCCAGACGGAGCCAGAAAACACTTTTTTTGCACTCACGTCACATTAATGAAACAACATCTCTGACTTTACATCAAAGACGGATGACACATTGCTCAACATTGCTACTGTGTAAATATACTCCTCTATGATTGTTTTGTTTCGTTTATTTATGAGGTGGAATGTTTGACATGCCAGACATTCAGTTCCTCCTGTGTAATCACCAAATCACAGTCTCGCAGCCATTTTTAGCACAAAGCTTCTGCACAGGTGTGAAAATTACCTGATGGTTGGCGTGTTATTCCTCGACCTTGAAAGCGCGGCAAGCCAAATACCTTTGTGTTTAGCTAAGAACAGAGACGCCCTGTTATGTCAACAAGGCACAGATTTATGATAGGATTCATTGTTCTGCATTATTGTGGCATCTGTGGGAAAGGTGGCTCGCTGCAGTGGATGTGCCAGAAAACAAACAGATAACCGTTTCATCCGTGTTTTAGTGGAACATGTGACAGATATTGTAAGACTGTAATGATTTATAGCACTTTGAATGGTGTCATTGTGTGAAAGTGAAATTGGTAAACAGTGACATCTGTTGATTAAAGTGTGAACAGCACAAAAACGGTCCTTTGCTCAGTCCCATTTACAGTGACATTTAAATCAGGACTTTCCACACGTTTAGTCTTGTGACTGCACGTGACTTCAATCCTTCTTGCTTAGATTTTTTACTTGAATTATTTCATTTTCCAAAGAAGTAAAAATTATATGATAATTGGGACCCAAAAAAGTAAACACTGGTTCTTCTGCAGTGAAGGTTTATGTTGCAGAAATATGTTTTTTAATTCTCCTTTTGTGTTTATCATCGTGCAACCCCTCAGAATGATCTTGAGATCCCTTTAGGGAGTCCAAGCCCATTCATTGGAAACCAACATTGTAAGCTGTTCAGCTCTAGTTCACAGTGTGATGCATTCAATTGTGCTAGTTTTGCTGTTTTTTAAACATATCAACTGTGAAAAAAGGCAGATGTGCGTGGCAAAATCCCCCTAAAACAGAAACTTTTTCTTGCATGTCCTCCTTCAGAAGTTAAAAGTCCACGTCCCTCACTTGACAATTTTTATTAATCATTGAAAAAGATGGAGGAAGTAGCTAACAAACTAACGTTAGTCTCACTTTGTTTTTTCTGCAGTCCTCCACCCTGCAGTGACTCTATGCCCCTGTCAAGAGAACCACAGCTCCAAAACATTCAGCATTTAATGGTGCTGCGAGCAAAACCAGATGTTTGAGTCACATTTATTTACAGTATGAATCAACCGAGGACTTCTGGTTGTCACTGAGCATCTTCACACAAAGTAACATATGAATGGCAAACATAAAGTCCAGTGAGGGTGCTCGAGACTCTAATAATGTCTTTTATCAACTGAATACTGCTGACACCTAGTGGACATGAGTGAACAGTGCCGCTGAATTGTTCCTCAACAGCATTTTTAAAAGGATTTTGAAACTCAAAACTGTGTTAAAATTCTTGATTTAAGTCTTGAATCATTTCTTTAATTATGTCAAGCAGGATTAAATTTGATTCGTTTTTTTTCCCCCAGTCTTTAATATTGTCATCTATTGGGCGGGAGAATGCTTAATATATAAATAAATTAATCTGTTGTAAAGCAATAGTTTTACACCAGGTGTCCAAAGAGAAGAAATGCTTTATTTTCCATTGCTGACTTCTGGTATGGTGTCTAGAGAAGTGGTCTCTCTTGGAAAAACTGATTTACAGCAGACAGAATCAAAGGGGATTTCAAAGTGGGTAAACTCATGCAGATTGAAAAATAAGTGGTTATACTCCATATAACTGCATATACCCTGCACTACACTGCTGCATAGTGTCATCAAACAAGAAAAAAAAAAGTCACATGCTTTGAGGTTTATTTGAAAGCGTGTGGTTAAATAAAACTGCTGCCATCTCAGCACATGTACAACATATTAGCAACGTCTGCTCTTTTCATTAAGGGCATTTTGCCTCCTCTGCTCATGAGTAATGATGATGAGTCATTATGAGTAAGAGACAGTGGGGGAACATCCAAGCCCTTCAGAAATGAGGCAAGCAATGGGATTACATTTCTGAAAAGTCAGTTTGAACGCATCGCTGCAAAAGACATCAGGAAAATGTAAAGACTATGTCATATACGCATACTATTGCCCAGCTGTTTCATTTTGAATTTTCCTATTTGTGACTTTTAAGTTCTAATTCAACTAAAAGACTATATTAGCTGTGGGCAGCATTTTTTTGTTGTTGTTGGACTCACAGTGACACCTGCTGGTCAGACTTTATTACAAATGTCATCATAGAGGATACACCTTATTTTAAAAACAACTTGAATATGGATTACACTGGAAACCAAGAAATCAGATTAAGTTATAATCCTATTTTAGCCTACATATATATTTTTTAAAGTCAGATTCTACACTATGTAGCCTAATGTACTGATAATGAGCATTACTTATAATAACACTTAACAAAAACATGTTTTTTTTAGAGAAATCCAGTTAATCTAATCTGCTCTTTCCCCCACAGCATTGGTAAAAGGGTTTTTGTTTGCTTGTTTGTTTGTTTGTTTGTTTTTAAATGGTAGAAGCCAAGTGCATACTGCAATCACAAGGAATGTTTCATCATGTGCCTCTGCCTGCCACATGTAAAGCCTCTGCCTCAATACAGGCTACGTTCCCCTACAATCATTCTGGCTTTAATTAAAATGTCTGAAATCTATTTTGAGATAGCCTCACACCATAACCTATTGCAGAAACTAAAAACATGGATGACTAACATGTCCAATTTCTCCCTCAGCTCACACTCGCAGATAAGGACGACACTTCAGAAACAGGGTCAAAAAACACCCAACAACTGTACAGCCACGTCCAAATGTTTAACTCCAGATGGTGTTCAGACCATCTATTAACCAAGCCCCGCAAATCCAGATCTCAGCTGTAAACGTGACGGCTTGCATGGATTGCATTACCTTAAATATCCTAAAAGATCTGATTGTAGAGGTAAACAGGCTTTTTTATGGTCTGTCGATCTTATATATTATAAAACCAGATGATATCAACAGACAGGGAAAAAAAACACAACTCGAGCTTGCTTTTGTTGTAAGCTGGAGTCTTACTTATTTCTCAATATTTTCTTAGACAAAAGATCTAAGAAAATATAGGATCTTTTTGTGTCTTTCAGATATATATATTTCTGTCTTTCAGATACAGGTTACTGGTAGGTCTATGGCAGAAAAAAATGCGTTTGCTTTCATCTCAAATCAATATGATTATGTGACATACTGCTACAGGAGTTGATACTGCAATGTTTCACATTCTTACATCGTTAGCCTACTGGCCCTGGGTGGTGATGGTGATAGAAATAAGAAACATTTACTTAAGTACTTTATTGGAGCAAAAAATTTGAAGTTGTGCCTTTCTTTTTTTTTAGTTAAATAAAATGATACTTCCATTTCATTATATTTCAGAAGGATTTTATTTTAACTTTTTGTTACACTATTTGTCAAACTAATTAGTAGCCTAGTTGTTTCGCAAAAATAAAATATGCAACCTGTCAAACAGGCAGGCTGACACATTTTAATGCTTCTTTTATGATGATTTATTAATAATAATAATAATAATAATAATAATAATAATAATAATAATAATAATAATAATAATAGCTAGCCTAATGCAAAACTCATACAGGCTGTGATGTAGCATGGCTAGTGTAACATTCAGATATGTTTGCTTATTTTTGATACTTTCTGTATATTTTGCTGCAAATACTGCTGTACTTATACCAAATGCAGGACTTTTGCACTGTGGTCTTTCTTATGGATCTTGTGGTACTAAACCGCTGGCAGGCAATGAGTTTGGTATCGTGGTATTCTTAATTCCAGAAACAAAATAGCACATGTTTTGTTTTTGTTTTTTGCTTTTTGTTTTTGTTTGTTTTGTTTTTTAAAGTCGTCTCATAGTAATACAACTCCTCCTTTAACTAAAAAAATCCTTTCCATTTTTATGTGTAGCTGCAAGGACTTGATTATCCTATAAAGCTCAAATGCTTCAGCTCGCAAGGAGCACACGAAAGCAACACAGTAAAACTCGATAAAGAATGTCACTGCGTATCTACTCGAAGTGTTACGGTCAGCTCTGTAGGAGGCTCTGTACGTGGCAGCGACTGAACCCCTCTGTCCTGCTCATAACCCCGAGGTGCTAAGTGGAACTGCGTCCATATAGCGAAGTGTGACGGCACTCATCAGAACATCACATAATACAGGTAAGATAGCCTCAAAAACTGTATCAGGTTACCCACAAAGCTTTTGTTTGGTCTCGGGCAGGAGACAGGAGCCGTCAAGCACGCGTGTCTCGCGAACATGCTGGATGATTGTCAATAAATGGGTCCAACAGGTTTTTAAGGGGGAGCGTGTGTCCAGACACTGTACTGTAGACTGTGTGCTGCTAAAACGGCAAAGTCACCACGACTCATCTGTGTGTGAGGTGTGTTTTTATTCCCGACATGCTGATTACATTTAAGACTCTGCGAGGCTTTCGGGTTACGGTTTTACAGCCAAAGTGGAGAAAGTTCTGAAACTTTGTGGCAGAGCATCTCACACGCCGTTTGCTGCATGCCATCGTCAGCTAAGCTAGCTTTTAAAGAAGGCACTGACTCGGGTTCATGAATTTATGAGCAGTTATCAGCCCCCTGAAAGTGGAAGAGAGCAGGAATTACACGAGACCCTCGGAGCTGAAGTGTTGGGACTTTCTAGAAACAACTGGGGCTGACGTCACCGGGAAGTCCGCGATCCAGCCGGAGATGATGAGCAGACCTGGGATCAGCCAAGCAGAGCGCAAAACCTAGGGTACTTCTCAACAGCTTTTTGTGCTGCTCATACTTTACTGCAGTCATATAGCACAGTCAGTGTGGATTTAGACATAAACAAACAAGTAAACAAACAAATAGTCCTGATATAAAGTGTGTAAACAGTGAAGTCTGGATCACCTAGAGTGCTGGAAACACTGGCTTTGGAAATGCTGCTGATGATTTGATGTAAAGCTCAGGCCTGTTATCATTTCTTTCCAATGAAATTGTGAGAGAATTTATTCAAAGTAAGGAAACCCCTTTGCATGACTTTACCACAAGGGATGAATATAAATATACATCATTTTCTAAATTAGGGAAACAAGCCTGGGCTGCAACCAGCAATTATTTTCATTATCGACTACTGATTATTTTTTCATCAAAAATAACGGTTTATTGTCTGGTCATAAGTTATTGTTGACTAATTAATTCCATTCTGTCAGTTCAACCACTAGCTAGGGCTGCAACTAACTATTATTTCCATTATCGATTAGTATGCCTGTTATTTCTGTGAGTAATTGATTAATCATTTATTCCATGAAATGTCAAAAAAGTGTGAAAAATGCTCATCTCAGTGTCCCAAAGCCCATCGTGACGTCTTCAGTTAGCTTCTTTTGTCCAAACAACGGCCCAAAACACAAAGACTCCTCATTTATTTTCATGAATGACACAGAAAAGTTGCAAAAACTTAAATTTAAGAGACTAAACCAGCAATTCCTCTTTTCTTTTGAAAAATGACTGAGAACAATAATCAGTTATCAAAATAGTTGGCATTTTTTTTCTCTTTAGATTAATTCATAAATTATTCGCTTCATCATTGCAGTTCTATAGTTTTCCCATTGAAAAAAAAAATTGAAAATGGGAGAGGCCCTTACAGAGGTCGCCTTTAGGTTTATGTGATAAAAGATTTTGACTTTGGTGACACCTAGTGGTGATATTTAAGAAGAAATAAGATTTACAGGGAATGTGTATTATTTCTATACACAACAGATGTCATCAGAGTATTTAAATGAAGCAGTTATCACAGGGCCGATAGAAAGCGCCCTTGTCTCTGAAGTGTTGTTGTGTTTTGTCAGGACTGCACAAACCCCAGATATCTGGCTGCAGGCACATCAAATGCAGTGAAGCTTAGCAGGTTTTTCGACAAGGTAAGACACCCAGAGTTCCCTAATGTGACATGAAGTCATTTTCTGTTTCTGTGGAGACTGTCATGAAAATAGAAACAACATGGAAAGTAAATTTATAACTATAGACTTAGATCTCTTATGAAGTGGATCTGCTGAGGGGAAGTAGTTAGAATAATTTGGCCTTTGTTTAAGGCTCAAATCGTGGTGTAAGGCTGAAGGAAGTGGTGCAAAAATATTTTGTTGGTAAATTTGATTTAAAGAAGTTCTATACAAAATTCAGTTTAATTAGATTTCAGGAAAAATATATTTTGCTGTGAAGAACTAATGGTGTATTGAGGTCTAGAATGGAGAGTGACGTCACACACACACTCTGTGTGTTGTTATCAAGCTTCTAAGTTTCTTTGTTATGGCAGCTGGAACCGCCGCATGTTCATGTTAGTTCATGTGATCCCCCTCCCTTCAGAACCGTTGGCCCCCACCCCTTCATAAAACGCTGCAGTGAGTGAGGAGCAGCAGAACATATTTTTATATATAACCCAGACCTAGCTAATGAGCGGGAAGGCTAACATCACCAGTTGTTCGATAATCACATAGATATTGTTATATATTGTGTTGTGGTTGAGAATCTGGTCCGCCATGCATCATGAAAAGAGACAATCAGACGTTTTTTGCTTGGAATAACATCAAATTAACATCAAGTAGATGCAGCAACAGGCCCGAGCTAAATGCTAGCGGCAGATCTGGTCTCTCGCTGCCCGGAGATAGTGGCTCGAACACTGGTAGCCTATATACAAGCTGAGTGGCTCTGCTAACGTCACAAGGCATTCAATAGTCACATGAAAGTTGTTATATTGTGTTGTGATTAAGATTCTCATCTGCCATGCACCTTGGTAAGCCTCAATTAGACCTTTCTCTAAATAAATCACATTATCAAGAAGATGCAGCGACAGGACTAAGCTAAGCGCTAACAGCAGCATTTCCAGTCTCTTGCTGCCCGGAGATAGTGACTCCAGCGTCAGCAGCCTACAGACAAGATGAGTGGGAGGGCTAACATCACAAGTTGTTAACATCACAAGTCAATAATCATAAAAAGTTGTTATACTGTGTTGTGATTGAGATTCTTACCCGACATGCATCGTGGAAAGAGACAATTACATGTTTTTCGCTTGAAATAAAGTCACATTATCTGCTCAAAGCAAACATGGTGCTGGCATTGAGCAGAGTTTGCTGAATACAGGGGGCGGAGTGGGTGGGGTGCCACTAGAAAGAGGAGGTGTGGCTGTCACGCAGGTTTGTTTTGGTCTAAAGCTGGTACTAAACTGCAACTACTAGTGGTGAATTGATTTGGTATATAGCTCCTTTAAAGAACTGTATTAAGTTAAAGCAGTGCTGATGTGTTATTAATGTGCTTTTTCCATGTGTGGTGCTTAATATGAAAGTACAGGAGTGAACAGAGGTGCTGCCCGTCTCTGTCTCCTTCTCCTAAAGTTTAAAAACTAAAACTGAAAATAGACAGTCAAAACTGCCATCCCTGTTTTGACACACACACACACACAAATGAGTTCAAAGTGCATCTTAGTAATGCAGCAGCTCATATTAGAGTTGATGTTCTCTGGCTTGGTTCAGTCTCTGCTCATGTTAATCCTGAAACATCGAAGTGGCACTGTTAATTTACCATCTGCTCAGCGTTACCTCCATAGCAGCATTGACAGCCGTGTCTGCTCCCAGGCTGAAGTCAGTTCCAGGGACGTTGTTGCTGATGGTAGCAGGGATTACACACATGGGGATGCAGAGCTCATCATAACGACTGCGGGCTTCAAACAGCTGCAGCACACCTTGGTAGCCCTTTGAAAGTCACCAAGAGGTAGATTGAAAACCTTTGATGTAACATTGACACTGTAAATTAATATAAAAGTAATTCAGCTCTGGTTCTTTGAAGGGTTGTATCTTGTTCTCTACCTCAAACCCTCCAATTACAAGCAGAGCTGAGATGTTGAACTTGGCGATGGTTCCCACAATGCTCTCCAGGTGTTTGTTTGGAAGAGTTCTGAAACAGGACATGGAACGAATTAATGAAATTGAAAACAACTTGAAGAGGCACTCTGACAATTTTACGTCAAGAACAGTTTTCTAGTCACTGTGAGTAATACACAGCCAGTGAGAGCAGTTGTATGATTTCTTCAAAGGCTCTGGAAAACATTTTGTCAACCAGGAAATTACATCACCCCAGTCTCTCAGCTTTGCCTTGGAGACTACACTTTTTTTTTTTCAAACTAGAAAAAATGCATTTCAACCTAGGGCCTTTAAAACATATGGTTGGATATTGCGTTGCATTGTGAAAATTGTAAAATTAATTAGGTTTATTGAAAGGTAGAACTATCAACATGTATTATGTCCAATGCAAAACAGTCAATTTTATAGAACATATATACGTTGAGAAAATATTCTAATAGATGTCATAAAGAGACAGAAATGTCTGTTCATCGCATTTATCCAACAGTTCAAAACAATTATTATTTTTTCTGTAATGCAGACCACTTTGCTCTCAATGGCATATTTATTCTGGGATATAACAGGGATTAGTATCAGCACATTGTAAATAATAGTATAGCATATGTTGTCATATTGCCTAAATAAAGCCTCCCCTGCATCAGATTTGGCTTTAGAAATCCGTCTACATCAGGATCCCAGAGTTCCGTGTTTTCCTATATTCATTTTACAGCAGAGCTGCCTCGCTGAATTTTGCACCACACTGTAAGACTGACTGACTGACTGATATTTGTGAGAACAGAGAAGAGGAGCAGCGCGGTGGACACCTCATCACATTTATACAAATTTAACACACCTAAAACACAAAGGAAGTTCACTTCTCTTGGAGACAGGTGGGCACTGCTTGACTTGCAACAGCTGTCAATGAAAGACAACCAACAGATTCCCTTAAATAAATATTAACAATTGTTTAGCCAGGACTCATAAAAGATCGCCATAAATGTTAGTTATTCTTTCACTGAACATGCTGTTTAACTGAAAGTAATATAACGCTTGTTAATACTTAATTCTTAACTACTGATGCAGGTTACCTCATTCTAGAAAAAAAGATAGCTAAGAATGAATAACTGAAAGAATTAATGACTGTTAGCTGCTAGCTACCACCTACTGGATGTAAAGGATCACTCTGTGGTTGATAAACAAATAGCTTGGAGGCAAACCTTTAAGAGTGAGAATGCAATCATGTAAATTTACAGCACATGGTTGTGATTTGTTAAGGTTTTATTTTTGGCTATGTATTTAAGTTTAATAAAACAGAATGTTCCTAAATCTGGAGAAAGCTTGATATGTAAACAAGACAGACACTTTTCCCTCTTAATTGCTGTGCAAAATGTAGTTTGTATTTGGGCCAAAAGAGCCATTAGCAGAATGACACACACATCTGCAGAAGGGTGCAAATGCAAATGCTCAAAATATCCTCATGCCCCAGAATTACCCACTGCTATGTCTCCTCTCTGAGGGAAACACTGGAAAATAATGGAAGTACAATACTTTCCTGTAGGAGTACACTTAAAATTGCTTAAATATGTTCATATTATATTATAGAAATCCTGCTTACCGTTTAGTCCCCAGCAGTGAGCCCCCTTGGCCTGTCCATCCTGCCACACAGTGCCAGTTCATCTCAAAAACCTGCAGACAGAAAGGTGTCATTAGGCCGGTTTCCACCGCAGGAACTTCAGGGTAATTTTACGGGGCCGTGGCCGTTTGTGCGTTTTTCCACCGAAGGAACCATCCCCGAAGGAACCTTTACAAGAACCTTTACAAGAACCTTCTAAGTCCCTGCTTCGGAGTAGGTACTCAGAACGGCCCCGAAAAAATCCCAGGTGGTGATTGGATAATACGCAAAGCGGGAAACGGTCGCGCAACATTTACGTCACATCGGAGCGCGTTAACTTCACAGGCACCTTCCTACTCGGTGGATACACAGCGGCTGTGAGGGCCGAGAGAGAGGAAGGTTCCTGTATTAGTTCCTGCCCCCAAAGAGTACCA
>JAPZDX010000006.1:18492105-18505022 GCA_029783625.1 Naso annulatus | reverse complement strand
AGAAGAAGAAGAAGAAGAAGCTGTTTCTGATGAAAATGAAAATCTGATGACCTCTCTGATTATCTCTTGTAGATGGTTTTGATTCTTCTTCCTTTTCTTTGTCTTTTTTGCAGTTTGCAAACAACTGGGTTTTATTTCAAGATCTTCTACTCTGTTTACATGCTAAAAGTAGCTTAAACCACCAACTTGTGATGAAACTGCTCTTCTGTTGCCAAGTTTATTTCCTTCAAACCAATTGATGGAAAAGTGCATCATTCTTTAAAAAAAAAAAAAAAAATTGTGAAATTTCAAAAGTTCTCTTTAAAGCTAGAGCTAGGTAAAGATGCAGCCATTGAGGGCTCTGTATCCTGAATAATGTGAATGCTGTTAGTGCTACAGTAATTCCTTGCATCATCAAGCCATATGTTCCATTGTGCAGGAATGGTGATTGTCTAAATATATGAGCTGGTGTGAAAAAAGAAAGAAAGAAAGAGAATGAGCTTAACAGAGGCTGCCTAAAGAGCTCTGATTTTGAGGTGAAGAGTAAAGCTGCGCATCAGATAAGTGTCTCAGTACATCTGTGTGTGTATGTGTGCAAGAGACAGTGAGATAAAGAAGGAGAAAGAGAGAGGGAGTCAGTGAGAGAGAGCACATTTTTGTGCTGCTTCCAGACAGCTCTCAGTTCCTCTGAACGGAAATGAAGTCTCTGTGGAAGTTTGCCTCTAAACCGACTCACACTGTACTCGTCATGTGATCAGCTCTCGATGTAAAGTTAAGGCTCATTAATTCCTAAAACTCTCAGCAATGATTTGTTAAAAAAATATATAATAATAATAGTAATTATTCCGATACAACAGTCAGTCGAACTACAGGAAATCAACAGGGAATCCATGTGCTGTATAATCAAGAGGTATTTCCTTCCTCTATGTCACGTTAACTGTAGCAGATTCATTTGAAATGTTTTCGGGATTGGACAGCCACAGTGGGTTTAGAGAACGGCATTCATTGCACAGGATTTTGCAACAGTAAATACTAATGTTTCAAATACCATTATAGACCCCAGAGATTTGGAACATCTGTACACATTGCATGTAGGAAGAACAGCTCGTCTCAAACAGCTTTGGTCGTAACACATTAGGTTCATGGGAAACATAAAACTTATCATGCAGGCTGAACCAGAACTGGTAGCGGAACATGTCGACCATTTACTCCATCTATCTGTTTTCATATATCAATATTTAATGAATTTTATTGACATGACTGCAGCTTAAAAGAATGAGTTATAGACTAACTGCTTCCTGCTTGTCTTGCAAATATGATAAAACAATTCCATTCGTTTTGTCTTTCTATCAAAAGTCCGGACCAGTTGTCTGGACATGTGATTCAAAATCTTAAAGACATTCTGAAACTTAACATCTTTTGTCCACTGTCATGTGTTTAGAGTTAAATGTTAAAAACAAGAGGAACTACATCAGAAACATGTGAAACTGTATTATCCCATTGCAGATGTTTTCTGTCTTCCCTGTGGGGGACTGAGACAAGGGCCTCCCAAAGACACACATTCTCTCTTACTCACTCACACTTTACACAAACTATATGTACAGTACAGTACACCTGGCACATGTGACTGATGAGGTTCTGCCATTACATAGGCATTAGAGGGTCTCAAACAGACCACTCGGCAGCACAGGAAGTGTCCACACAGGAAATTAAGGCTTTACCAGCCTGGCATAAATCCTGCTTACACAGAAATACACGAGTAGGGGAAGGATGCATTGACTAACAGGGTGTATAGGTTGCTCTTAGGAACAATGAAGTGAACTTAGATCTTATTTGGTTGGCTTATAGTCCTAATAATGGGTGTTTAGCATGCGAGAAAGATGATTTCCTCGTCTTTAGATGGACGCATGGAAAGAGAACGAGAGAACTGGGCTAATAATACGCCTTCTCCAAATGTGGAGTACATCCACTGAGGATCAGTGGGTTCTCACAAAATGATGTCACCCTTCAAATCCCGCTGGTCGTCCTTCCAGATAAAATAAAATGAAAGAGAGCGGAGGAATAGAGCGCAGCAGCTCCAAGTTCCTATAAATCCACCTTAATGGAGGCTCTGACGACAGGCCAAACAGGAGCCACCCTGTTCACCAGCTCACTTTGTTAGGGAGAGAAAATATGACAAAGACTGTTTTATGCTGTGTCTTAGTTTGTTATCAGTAAGCCCACATCTGCATGGTCTGAGTTACTTGTTGATAACAACGTAAAAGCACATAGATGCACTTAAGGATACCCTGACACACAGGCATGAACAGGCAGCAACACACACACACACACACACACGCTCTGAGACACACTGGGCTTAGTGATGACATCATGTTTGGCATGCAGAAGTCTTAGTTATGTCCTGTTCTGGCCTGAATTTGGACGGCAGCAGAAAACAGGGCCGTGTGCAGAGGAAATAAGCAACAATGCAATGAGGGGAGGGGACCATCACAGATCACAAACATGAAGTGAAAAAAAAAAAAAAGAAGGTTGGCACCAGGGAGATTGGAAGTCGATGAAAAGTGGACAGAGTTGAAAAAGTGCAGGGGATTATATAAATCAAGCAAGAAAGGAGAGAAATACAGGATGACAAGCAGACAGAAAGAGGGGCTAAATGAGTGAAGGAGACAAGTGAAAAGAGCAATGTGAGCAGAGTGAGAAAGTAGAGAGTGAGAGGAAGGAAAAAAGGGCTGAGAAGTGGCAGAGGCATTAACGCCAGCTGGATGATGGCAGCTGTTTGTACATGCCACATAGACAAGTGTAAGAAACAAGGTGATGAATGATGGAGCGCGAGAAAACCAATGTGGCATTAAGGGAGAGTTTAGGAGAAAGCGGGTTTTCCCTCAACTTCTCATGTGCTCATCCATCCTCCCACAGCGCCCCCTGCTGTCGCCTGCCTCTCCTCCTTTATCCCTTCATCAAGTTCAAGAGGTTTTGTTGTTTGTCTTGCCATAAAATTCAATTTTATCAATTAGATTTGTTGTTATTTAATTTTCAAGATCAAAATTGTCTCAAAACCTCGTGACGATTTAATTGGAAAGTCCCCTCTGTTAAATTTATTATCAGTGGAGGTTTTTGTTCAAACTCGTCTTCAGTGTTGCTTGTCTCAGAGCTCTGTGAATAATCATTATTTGTACTTCGAATTTGTCCCCTTTTGTTGCTCGTCCTGTTAATTAAAACCTTAACAGCTTTGATATAAGTCGTGAGATGGATTTGAAAAATTCAGACTTGTTTGTTAAGGTGCTATTTTCTTAATTTATCATACGTAGCACCTTCTACTGCTTTGTTTCTAAGCTTTTACTCTGCTTTTTGATGTATTGCACTTTTCCTCTTGCTAATTTCTGTAACAAACTAACAATCTATTTTCTTCTGACATATTTAATCATTTTGTACTTGTCTCTTAGGCTGCTGAGTACAATGTCTTTGAGGGCATGGAGCTGCGTGGAGCCCCACTGGTGGTGATTTGCCAGGGGAAGATCATCCTGGAGGATGGGAACCTGCACGCCACCTCCGGTGTGGGTCGCTTCATTCCCTGCCCTGCCTTCCCTGACTTTGCCTACAAGCGTGTTAAAGCCAGGAAGCAGGTAAATACAGGTTATACCTCTGCCCAGCCTGCTGTTTACATTTCACACATTCGTCATTTTATTGTATGCTTTGACACAATATGACCTTTTTTGAAAAGCAAACAATACTGTTCATTTTAGTTAGTGTTTAGATGGATTAGTGTTTAGTTAGTTAGTTAGAGTTAAGCTACCCATATAAATCAACTACAGATTTAAGCTGAATTGCTGTTAAATATAAAGACAACAGGAATCCACACAGAAACAGGGTTGATGTTAAAAGCCTTTATTATATTCGTCACTGTTTGATTACTAATGTTTTCTGGTAGCGCAGCCAAAAATACCCATTTGACGTGTGAGATAAGGATGACCAAACACATTGGAAGGAAAATATTTGTTGCTTTACATAAATCACAGGAATCAGTGACACACACAATTGCAAGTGAGGAAATGTGGGAGTTTCAGTTGGAAAAGAAGTTGCAGTGGTGGAGAGAAAAGAGGGTGGAGGCAGTGAGGAGGAAAATGGGGGAGATGCAGCAAGTCTGACATCAGCCACTGAGTTCAGCTACAGGCTGCGCTTTTACACAGTAGAGTAAGAAAGCCATGCAGCGAGGGTGGTCGAGGCTTTGTCATGACGGTTTTGAAACTCATGCAGCGATTTTGAAGAAGTTTGAAGAGAGACCTCATACACACACAGTAAAGGGGTTACCAAAAGTCCTGAATAGTCAGTTTACTGTAGCGTCAAAGACTGATCTAAAATCTGATTCTATGAACTATTAAAGCCCCGCCAGGGAACTTCCTTATTGTTTGGATTGTAGCGGCATGTGTGGACAAAAGCGACAATGCTTACTGTCGTAAAGATCTTGTCAAGCGCTTGCCTTTGTTTGGGAAGGGGGATAGAAACACGCCACTTATTTACACAATATCAGTTCGGCCATAAACACGAAATATTGAAATTATCTAAAGAAAAATCTCCTCCTGCTTTCAACCATAGATAGTAAAAAAGAGAAGTATGGATTGATCATGCTTGTAAACAACAAAACGTCACTTATGGTCTGTGTGCTGTAAAGCTGTCTGTAGCAGACCAGGCACAGGCATCATAAAAGACGGGATAGAAATCTCCAATCTCCTCCCTGATGGTCTCATTTGCAGACGTAGGTAAGATGTGAGGCACTTATTATTGAATTTAGACTGCCTCAGAACCAGTTAAAGGTTCCTTTTAGGGACTTTAAGGGATTTAGTGATGTCCACCAAAGCAGAAAAAGCCACAAGGAAGGCAAAAGGTTTCAGAAAAAAATGCCAGAAACAAAAACATTACGTGCTCAGTCTTACTAATAGCCAGTGTGTCAACAGAAAAAATGTGTAGATTGCAAAAGCAGTGCTAAATCTACATCTGCAGAGGTACAGATTATTCTACATAAATGTCTTGTATATATAAAATCACAAACATCATATAGGTTAAATCTGCATGTATTAAGAAACTTAAGTAAAACTTTTGCGCACTAACGCAGACAGTAAGGTTTGCTGCCCTGTATTTGTACCTTATCAAAAAAGAGGGACAAAGAAAGATGTTTCTGTCTCTGCCAAAGTGCTGAGAGTTAACTGCGTTTAACCATTTGATTTACAAGAGCTCAAACTCAAAGCAGACCCTGCTGTCTGATATCTTGCCGTCCTACTTCTGGGCCAAAAATCTCATTGTTCAACCATTTCCTAATTTGCAGCTGGATGGTGATGAGAAAATGGAGCTGTAGTAACAGTGCACTGTTTATCTTGGTAGCAGTCACTGTTATGCTTTCTCCATTCACAGATGTCTCTTTTTAACTCTTGACGGCGCTTCCAAGATTCCACTGAGTCACGCCACTGACAGACTGACAGACGGACAGAAAATGGCTTGTTCGCTACAAGCATGAAGTTTCAACTAATTTTGAAAACATACAAATACTGTTGAACTTTTTCTGCTCCGCTTTGTAGAAGAGTCCGCTCATGTGTGTGTGTGTAAATCTGGAACTGGTTCCGGGCAGGAAAAAGGCTCTCTGCAAAAAGCATATGCAATTTAGACAGTTGCACAAACAACCAAATGATGCTAAACAGCTGTGGGTATTGGTGCATTTAATCTTTTGTGATACTAAACACCGTAATGTCTGTTTGTTCCTGCTCTTCCTTTCCTCTTCTTGCCCCTCTTAATGTTTTTTTTTTCTTTCTCCACCACCTTCATCTTTGCTCTTGTTGTTTGTCCTGCAGCTGGCTGTTCTGAGGGCAGTACCCAGGGGAATGTACGACGGCCCCGTGTCTGAATTCTCCATGTCTCGTGGTGGGACACCCTCTGCCTCGGCACGTACCTCCCCCACCAAACAGCCTGTCAGAAACCTGCACCAGTCTGGATTTAGTCTAGCAGGTAACCCTGCACCCTGCGGTGAGCTCAGCCTCTTAATACAACCCCCACCACTTTATCACCCCATCCCTTATTTGATCTGTTTTCGGTATTGATTTATGCTGTATGCGGAAACATCAAAGCTCCATGCATGTGCATCAGCCAATCTGCCATCCCACTCCCCCTTTTATCTTATCTCAGCTGCTAGTTTATGCTGTGAAGGACAACAGTCATGTGATGTTTTGCATGTTGTTGCTTCATAATTGATGCATGCATGCAAGCGTCAAGCCTGTAATGTAATAATCTCTCATTACCCCATTTTATACTTAATAAATGTGCATAGTATGACATACATTTGTCATAAAAGGGTTTATTCACTGTTTATATGACAATTTGTCTGTTTATGTGTGTCATTAAGTTGGCTGCCTTTGCTCCTTTGAGTTTTAGCAGCAGACAGCATTAAGTTGAATTTATGGACGCAGTCAGTTAAAGTTGGCTGGTTTTATGTTTTCGCTTTAGTGTGGTTTGACATGAAGTCAACCTTAGCCCAAATTAAAACCACACAAAAGGTACTTTTGAGCCACAGTCATGACTTGAAGTATATTTTACTTTCTTTTTAGATAAATTAGCAGTCAAGATAAGAGCCCAGGACTTTTGTGTACTTTTCTACTATGCGTGTTGTCCTAAGCAAGTGGTTCAGTGGATTCCTGCACATATTTTACAGCACTAGTATTCAGAATTTTTGGATTTGAAGCATGCATAGACATATGAAAGTCTAAAGGAAACATATATCTTGCACCACTCAACATCTTTTAAATTTAATCCTCCTGACTCAGTTAGATAATCCATTCTCTGTAATGACTCATCTTTAAAAAATGCAGCTTAAATCCGGCTGAATCCCTCTGTTGCACTATCTCACACCTCTTAAATAAACTATACTCTTCAGGACACTGTGACCTCTCACTGCAGCCTCTTTGCAATGTCAAGCTTTAGTTGGAAATCAAGGTTTTTTCCACTGTTGCACTTGTAAGTCATGCTGGATAGGAGTATTGGCTTACGGCCATAAAACGTACAGCACACAAGATTTCAGTCCAAGCATTTGGACGCGGTCTGTTAAGAAAGCCTATCTAATGCAGGAAATCTCAGCACTGTGTATTCACATTCAACATCTGTTGCATTATGCAGAGCAGCAGAGTGACAGTCTGATTGTGCCCATATGTAAGGGCAGCGCTGGATTTTCTCGGTTTTTGAAAACCAATGTGAGAAATTGCTTTTGTAAGGCGACCAGTGAAACTTGGGTTAAAGGATCATACCAGTGCTGCTACATGTCATGTTCTTTGTCAACATTGGCCACATAGGTTACATAAACCCCACCCATTTTCCCCAAAATAGCTTTATCTATGAGATATTGTGTTTGTTCATATTTTGTCCATATTCAGTAAACACTTCAGAAAGTACTAAAAATGTGTGACAGCGTTAGTTAAAAAGAACGTCTGTGTCAAAATCCTTCTTCACGCTAATTTTCAAACTAGGAAGGCAGCACTTGTAGGGAACTTTTTTCTCAGATGTAATAACTTCCGAGTGAATGGCTCACCTCTCTCGCTCAGTGATTTTTGCAGCCTGGGCCCACACCAGAGGCTCCGCCCACTCCACTGAGAGGACTTAATTCTCTTGGTCTGGCTTTGAAACTGCGGTTCTCCTGGTTGAGAGGGCAGTTACCCAATTAGCACCGGGGGTGGGGAGCCATGGGCAGGACTAAGCTGTCTGTCGAGAAATAACCACATTTCAACCGACAAAGCCAAAAACTGTAATGTGGTTGTATGTGGCCTCTTTGATATGAGTTTAAAAAAAAGCCAAATTTATGCTTAAAAAAAATAGCCACGACACATCTGTTTAAACTGATGCTCCCTCGTGCAGATTCTGCCATGGGAGAGACAGTGTCTCTGACAGGAAGTACCGCTATAGGTCCCGCTGTCTATTCACGGTGACAATGTGATGTAATTTCAAATTTTTTGTCTCTTTCCACAACGCCTGTTGGATCAGAATCTCAATCGAAACACAACAAGACAACATCTATGTGATTATTTTACAGCTTATGGAAACATTCGGTTGTCTTGCTTAGACAGATTTCTCTCCACGCTCACTCCACAGTAGGCGAAACACCCACTGGTGACGCAATGACCGACAAGTGAGGAACGGTTAGGGAAAATCCAGTCCCCTCACTATGAGAATCGCTCAAAGTGGAGTCTCTGGTCTGGGCCCAGGTTACGATTTTTGACCAAATAAACGCAAATGTTCCCTTTACAAGGACGAATTACCTAGCAACTTCTGTGTGTCCTATAGTGTTTCTATACCCTGTTTCAACATGAATGGCAGGTAATGAGGTTTAAAAATGCAGTCTGACATCTACTAAAGTCTACACATGGCTGAATTTTAACAGCATATGCAGAAGGTAAAGGCGAGCTCTGCTAATGATAAGCAAGTTAAAAATAGACTGGTGTGGTCCTTTTAAATAATGAACCACATCAGTCAATGTTTACACTTTTTTATAATCAAACATGACAACTGTAGCTGTTACTGTAGCTTGTTAATCTGTCCTCCCTCACAGACTACATGTGTCCGTGTGCGACCTTAAAGCATTGATAGCTAGCATCTTTTTAACCTCGACAGAACCCAGCTGTATTCACCACGAGGTGGCCTGTCTTTGTGAAGTCATGTAGTCTTTTTACAGTAGATAACACATGTGAATGTAGCATTCAGCCCTGCTGAGCAACCTGCCTTTACAAGCATAGCTAATGTGTGATACCTCATCGATTAAAAAAAGAAGGTGACCTCCGCTGGAAAGAATTTCCACATTTGAGTACATGAATTTACAGGGGAGTGAGACTGCTCCTGGTTTCCCAGGCTTTGTGATGGCTGTGTGTCTGTAAGAGTGTGACTCCTCTCGTATGTGTGCATGTGTGTGCACTCTCTAAGAATGAGTCAACGTCTTATCTATTTTAGTTGCTCCATGGCCACCACCTGCAGAGTTAATTTACTGGTCTGGAGGGAGAGGGGAAGGACTGTTTGCTTGGATGCAGTGTATCACAGTCTGACATCACGCTACTTTCCATAAGTACACACAAGTACTCGCTGTTAATTTGTTGCAGCCCTGGCTCATCCTTTGGAAAGGCAGCGCTTTATGTCAAACTGTGGCTTCTTTTGTAAATGTGTCAGGAACAGCCACAGCACATGGTCAGCTGGTTTGCATCACCCTGTTATCTTAACGACACATATAGTATATCACAGGCAATAATGATGCTCTTTTAAAAACCTCTAGTGCCTTGAAAGTTATCATTTGTTGGCATGACAAGAGTAATTTGCTTGCATTGATGGCACAAAGTTATTTTGTGTGGAGTAAATTTCAAAGATTGACAAATGATAGAGCCATGTGTGTAGGTGGATTCCTGTTATTTATAGTATTTATTTGAAGTTTGTCGTTGTTGAGGCACTTTTTTTTTTTAGCAGTAATAGTAGTAAAAGAGTTGAATTTCGCTCAGAGTTTCCTGTTTTTGAACTGGTTTCCTATCTTTCCTCCCATCTTTCTCCCTGCTGACTTAATAGCTGTTTTTCCTTTTATTTAAAATTGCTTCATCTTTCTGCCTTTTCTCTCTCCGTCTAGGTCCCCCAACCCCAGATGACATCCCCATCAGGCCTGCTGGCCGGCGTATCGTAGTGCCCCCCGGTGGCCGTTCCAACATCACATCCCTCAGTTAAGCAGCAGGAGGACGAGGGGACGCATCCAGAAAAGGACTGCAGCCCGAGTGCAGGATTGAGGGAGGGAGGGGGAGGAAAAGGGGGAGGGGAGGGAGGAGGAGATGCATAGGACCACGATTAGTTAAAAATTAAAAGAGCAAAACACTGAATCCTCATGC
Organism: Naso annulatus; assembly: GCA_029783625.1. Taxonomy (NCBI): domain Eukaryota; kingdom Metazoa; phylum Chordata; class Actinopteri; order Acanthuriformes; family Acanthuridae; genus Naso; species Naso annulatus. The sequence continues at coordinate 18,495,159 of JAPZDX010000006.1, read as the reverse complement.
CTTACCTGTCACAATGCTACCTTGCTCAGATGAGAAAAGCGTCCCTTTTTCTAGGAAATTTGTGGTATTTGAGTGGTTCGGAGATGCTATTAAAGAACAAAGTCACCACCAGAGCACACTCCACATGAACAGTCGTAGCCTCACTTCTTCTCAATATAGAATACACCACAAGTACAGTGTAAAAAAAGTCCACTTGGTGCTTTGGTAATGGAAAAATAACACCAGTAAAACAAAAGAAATCAAACTATGCTCTTATTAAAAGAAAACGGATGCAGCTTTTCTCAGTATGATGCTATGGTTCTTTCATCCTGTTTGGCTTTCAATGTCACCCTGTTTTCAGTAGCCTGCTTTCTCCATAGTCAGCAAAACATAACACTAGATCCCACTTTAGCCATGTATTATCATGCAGTACCGTTGATTAGCTCTAGGTGGCATTGTATGTACGGTTAATGTAATGTAGCTTTGTGAATGATGTTGTTGCAGCCAGTTTGGCTTTACTGGACCAAGTTAAAGGTAGATATCACATCTCAGAGCAGAAGTGCTTGGACATGGAGCTGCATGGGCCACATTAACACGGGTGACGTGATCCATGATCCTTTGCCCTCCAGCTCTGAGGTGCTTGATGAATACCATCCCCATGATGTAATGATGCGTAATTATTGGTGTTAAAAAAAGGAGGATGGGCACATCTGCTTGAGAAAAGATGTTGTGAAGACAAAATAATTAAAAATAAACATTCGAAAGGGTTTTGCTATTCTTTTCCCCCCTAAAGGTTTATGTTCGGCTTTATTTCCTGTATTCCATAATGGCTCTATAGAAAAAGAACATTGTAAGAAACCGTCCTTTGCATTTGCTTCTAGCTTATTGCCTGCTCCTGTCATCCTGAAATCATCTTGAGAGGGAAAACAGAGGAAAAAAAAAGATTTAAAAACTTGTTCACAAGAAGCACGAATAAACTCAACTTGTTCCCTTGTAGCCCACCTGTAACTAGCTTTGCAATTGAGGGCAAAGAGAAAACAAAAAAAAAACAGATGCAATGAAACGAAATGAATAAGAACAACAACCTGCTTTTAGCATTTTCACCTCTGGCTTTACTTTTTCATTGCTCACAAACTGGGCTCTCATTCAAGGACAAGAGGAAGTCCATCGTCCTCTTGTCATCCCAACATACAGTCGCCCTCTAACGCAATCCTGACCAATACTAATTCAACATCAGCCTAAATGTAACAGGGGGTCCAGCTCAGTATACCTGAAACACTCTGATCTCTGCTCTGATTGTGTTGGGGGTCTGTAGAGCTCTTTTTATGTCTCTGCTGTTTTCTGATAAGGCAGGGGTTCGCGGTGCAGTACGGGAAGCTTTTACTTTGTGGCTGTCCCACTGCGGGGGAGGGAGGGAGGGAAGGAGGTGGCATTTTTATTTGGCAGTGGTGTGGCAGGTCGAGGCAGGCACAAGTGGTGGTTTGTTGTATTTATGTTGACAACCTTTGTTATTGTTTTTATGTTATTTCTTTTTTTTACTGTTGTATCAAAACCCAGAGATGGCAGGTCAAAAATAAGGTGTGTCATGGAGGTATGATTTGTTTCCTGAATAAACATGAGTTGCAACTGACTGATTCAGATCTCTTATTGATTTTATTGAACAAGACACGTTAAGAATGGATCTTTTTAATGAAATAATAGTCCGTTTAAAAAGGAGACCTAAACTTACAGGCTTCATTATCATTTGATCTAACATGTTAAAGCTACATTCTTAGATATAAACATATTCAGAGAACAAATGAAAGCTGCATTTTTGCCCTTTTTTGCACCTATTGATTTTTTATTTACTGCCATTACAATTTGCATAAATAAGCTGTGGGTATGTATCATATTTTGAACACTATCCATGCATATTAACTTTACATGGCAGGTCCCTCCTAACATTTGTGTAATACATCATTAGCCTTAGGCGAACTCATTCATCAGTAAATCAGAATTGCTTAAACCCCTGAAGCGCCATATCAGCATCTTACCTGGGTGTTTATACACTTAGAGTTTTCCCTTTATTGTGCGTTTCCTCTCTCTTTTTGCCCTAAGTATGAACATTATTAGACAGTGAGTCATTGCTACGACTGACTGAGTTTAGAGCTTTATAGCAAATGAGCAACATGCATCATGTGGGCATCACTGAATAAAGGTTTAATGGACACCAGCATCACCTTTATCATCTCTGAGACCTCCTTTCACAGGCACAGAGTTTCCAATTTGGATGACTTAGCCAGATTTATAGATATTAAACAGCCTTGTAAAAAAAAAAAACTGAAGGCTGCATTGGAAGATAAAATAAGACTTATATGGCAAATAAACTTCTTTTCCACTGGATCAACAGCTCCGTGGCAACAGTCAAGTAGTAGCCTATGTTCCAATTCATCTTGCATCCAGCAGGGGCAGCACAGAGCAGCTGCTCAATGGAGATGACGGGTACCCGTGAGGTTTGAAACTCGCTAGTAAAATGTCTCACGCGGTCTGTCGGTTGGTCCCTCTTTTAAGCATTTGTTCTGTGAGTAATTTCAGCGACAAATGCCTTTCTGTCTCTCTAACTGTAAAACATTTAACACTTCAGGAAAACTATTAAAAAGTTTTGAGCTAGTTTTTTTCCTTCTAGTGTTAACTAATAAACGTTAAAACTGGCGACTGCAACATGATGACAGCACTAACGTTAGCACACACCTGCATATTATTAAGGGGCCAACGGAAAATCAGCACCTCGTAGTTAACGGTCAGTTTATGTTAGATAAACTTCTGCAAACGATCTTAGTCCCTGTTGCCGAGATTATATTACATTAAATGGGGATAAAACTTCTTTAAAGATCGTAAACTCTTAAAAAAAAATAGTTACGTCGAACAGGGGCGGAGTGGGACACCAAAATCCACCGGAAAAATTCTGAAAGCACCGGCCCACCACCGGCACAAGCGCCGCCGCCGCCGCAAGGACTGTGGAACTACGAATGAATAACTCAGTTTGTTATGCTAATTCGCGAGCTAACTGTTTTCCTGTCAACTCTCACCTGCACC
>JAPZDX010000006.1:18353154-18366330 GCA_029783625.1 Naso annulatus | reverse complement strand
CAGCTGTAATACAGAATAGGCCACCCTGCTGGACAAACTTTGTAATTACACCATTTTAAATCTCTAGTCCAAGTATTTTTTTTTGGCCTAAAAAAAACCCCAAACAGTTTTAATATTGGAGAACATATATGTCGATACTGATACATCTGCAATGGGTCAAAATCGGCCGATAATATAGACAAACCGACATATTAATCAGGCCTTGGTCAGTGCCCACTTAATAACACATTTAAGCACACAAGCACACGTGTATATATATGGCCGTTGTGGATTTGTGTAGAAAGTGAATCCACAGAACAGTTGCCGCAGCCTCGCACAGACCCATATGTGGTGTATGTGTATTTGCTCAGCTGTACAGGGTTTGTGAGAAAGCTTTGCAAAGTGACAACAGTTTGCACAAAGCAAATGAATTCCTGCTCCTTGGTCCAGTTTCCTCCTCTCCTTATATATGAGCTATTTTAAGCTAGGAAATGACGACATCTTTGTTTACAGAGTAAACCTTGTTATGTCAGTTTTGTAAATATTGTCTGTGAGAGCTGATGTCTGACTCATATCAAACATGTAATGTATCACAGAGCATGACGTCCATACACATCGTTGGATTGTCATTGGCCTGTGCGGCACGGCTTTCTTATCCAGTATAGGTGCAACTCCTAATATTAGGTAATATTAGGATTAGGTCAGCTTTTACCCAGCTTTGTTGTCACCAAGGCAAGTCTGATTGTGTCATACTGCATGAGGCAGAGTTATTGTTCCACTTACTGTCTGCTTGGCGCTCCCAATTTAAGTGACAGATGGAGCATCTTGCTTCTTGTTGCAGCAGAACCAGACTGACAGGAATATTAATGCCAGAGTCACCACACATTCATGCACAGCTGCCTCTCCTTCCCCCACATAAAAGACTCATTAAGAATCATAAAGACGCATATTTTTAACTAGGAAATCCATTAATCAAACACATCAAAGCCTGTTTAAGGTTCTTGAAGAGGACTATTGCATGTGAAATAAGGATGTATAAAGCCTTTTGTGGCTCCAGAGGGAGTCACGTAAAATCTGATGAACTGCCTCAAGTAGTGTCAGTTGAGTCAGGCTCAAGATCACCATTTTAAAATGAGAGAAATCAGGAAGGTGTGAACTTGCCAGATAGACTGTTAGCCCACTCCTCTTTCTGACCTCTTCTCAAGGTAGAAGGCTTGAAACTTGACATAACATTAGCTGCTACTAGCATAATAATGAATCTCTGACTGAGTTGTCAGCAGTAGAGTTGCATTGTGGAAAATGTACACACTTGTTTTTGATAAGGAGGGAAAATTGCGACAAATGTTTCTGCTGTCTTTTACTTTAACAGTGCATCATCGATTAATCATTTATTTCATGAAATGGCAGAAAAGTCCTTAAAATGCTCATTTCAGTTTCCCAGAGCCAACTGTGACGTCTTCAAACTGCTTCTTCTGTCCAAACAAGAGCCCAAAACACAAAGACTCCTCATGTATTTTCATAAATGACATAGAAAAGCAGCAAACCCTAACATTTAAGACACTAAACCAGCAGTTCTATTTCCTTTTTTATTTGAAAAAACAACTGAAACGATTTGTCGATTATCATAATAGTTGGTGATTAATTTTCTATCGATTATTCGAATAATCGTTGCCACTTAAGTCGTATGTTGATTGCTTAGTTCCAACCCCATTCTATTTTCTTTTATATCTCTGAACTACTGCATGAACTGAAAAGAATAACATCCCAGCAGAGGGTCATATTTTCAAAGACATACAGTGATGTTTGCAAGTACAAGCAAAGATTTATCTTGTGCTCCTTAACACCTTGTACCAGCTCTGATTTAATCTGCTGTTGGGGTATTTTTGACCTTTGTTCCTCTTCATCTGTCTTTCAGAACTTCTCGAGTAAGACTCTGAAACGAACCAGGAGGTTTGTTATTGATGGCGTAGAGGTGAGCGTGACCACCTCCAAGATCATCCGGGACGATGAGAAGAAAGACGAGGAGATGAGGTTCCTGAGGTATGTGCGTCACTCGGCCTGTCTACAGAACACATTTTCAGTACACAAACTTAAATATGTATCCACTCACCATGTAGATAAGCAGAGTTGGATGTTTGAGCTGTCTGAGTCACTGATGCTTTGTTTTTCCTCTTGGAAAATCATCTGTTTTTCTTCTCCGTGAATGAGGGCCATGAACTGTTCATTCCTTAGCTCAGAGGGCAGACTGTTCTGTGACAAGTGGCCTTTTGGATGTTGCTTTTAGTACACACACTATTTTAGGCATCCCGTTCTGTGGGGCTTTAGCCCTTTGAGATTTGGTTAACAAATATCCTGACTGTTAAGGGAAAAGACTATTTTAGGTGATGCTACCTTTTATAGGCACTGTTGTCTGTAAGGGAGGAGGTAAGGTGAGATCTATATTATGTAGGGAGTCTGGATGATCAAAAAAAGGGTCAAAGCAGTTTTAAATTTGTTATCCTATAATATTAAATATTTGAGAAAGTTGTTTTTTAGGGGTTTTCTTTGTTTAGTTTTTTTAAATAAACAATTTGTAGAGCTATAACAGCCTTTAACGCACTGCACTGTCTCTAAAGCCCTAAGGACTTCCTGGTGCCTTACTCACACCACCCAGTGGGCGGAATATGACATTGCATGTGTGTGCTCTCTATATTTATAAATCACATCTCCTGTACTTCTTTATTTTTTGGCTTCATGATTGAAGCTGTTCTCATTCAGCCGATCCAGCAGTTTAATATTAAACTGTATAAAGCAGTGAGGTCCCTCTTAATAACAGCCTGCTAGTAACCCTAACCTTAAAGGCAGGAGCCACAGACTTCATTCTGAGGTCTCCTTGTCTAAGTTCTGCTTGCTGTGTAAACCACCAAACAAATGTGTCATCACCAGGAGTTTTGCACTGCAGATGCTCTGGTGATTCAAAAACCTAAAGTTCATCTGCTTTGCAAGTTTTTTTTTAGTTCTTTGCTGGCTCAGTTGTCAGTCTAACAAGGACACAGACACGCCCCTTTGGAGATTGAGAGAACAAAGGAAAATATATCATACTTTTTTAAAAGAAAGAGTATTGACTTAATGTAAGTGGTAACTATCTTGGCCTGTTAGAGTAGTTGTTAGTTTCATAAAGTTGCCTAAATGTTAAAAATGTTGCGTGTGTTTTAGACGTCAGGAGCTGCGGGAGCTGCGATTGATCCAGAAGGAAGCTCAACGCTCTCTGGCTGTTCTGAACACCAAACTGGAGACACAGAGAGAACAAATGCAGAGACGCTTTGACCAGGAGATGAATGTAAATGATGATACACACACACACACACACTTGAGTGACACCTTAGACATATGATGCAATCAAACATCCATGCAACAAATCCTCCAGTTGTGAAGTGTTTGTCATTAAGTTGTTGTTTTAACTTTATGGTCATTTTGGAACTTGTAGTTTGTGCTGCTGCTGAACTAGTTTATTAAATTTAATGTTTACTACTAAAGCGTTTTTCAGGAGCGCAGCAGACTGTAGGGATGTTTTGTTTGTTAGTTTGCTGTAGCTTATAGTCTGCTCATTTCCTATTTGTGCATCCCAGGCCAAGAAGAAGCACTACGATGTGGAGCTGGAGAACCTGGAGAAACACCAGAAGCAGACTATTGAGAAGATGGAGGGAGACCACAGTGTTAAACTCAAGGAAGAGACCAAACGCATCAAAGCAGAGCAGGAGCGTGACTACCACAAGTTCCAGGACCAATTAAAACAAAAGAAAAAGGAGGTATGTTTAAGATACATCCGTGGGGAATAAATTCACTGGATGAATTTTTTTTTACTTGCGTTAGTTTAGTCCTGTTAAATCATAACAGGATGTGAGGGGAGGAAGGAAAATGGGTTCAACTCATTGACTACAACCAAAATGTGTCATCTTGTTATCTAATTAGGTGAAACAATCCGTTGATAAGATGCCTAGAAGTCAGCGTAAAGACACCTTGAAGCAGAGAATGAGTTCTTTCCAAGAAATGAAGATAAGAGAGGTAAGTTTTTGGTCAGCGGTAGTTTGGGCTTATTGTATCTTCCTACATTCTTACCTGAACTGCTTTTGAAACCAACCATTCCCTCCCTCCCTTTATGTCTTCTTCTTTCTGTGTTTTAGGAGAGCAAATTCTTGACCGCTCAGAAGGAATACCTGGACACAACTCTGAACAGAATCACCTCCAACAACAAGAGAGAGATTGCAGAGATGGAGAGGGAATGCCTGAACAAGAAACACCACCTAATCAGAGGTATGGTACCAAGCCCTAACACCGATTCCTAACTAGACATGACGCGAGTGAGAAAGCGAGCAAACAGCTGATGACTTTTGTTTTTTTCAATGAGGATGTCCTAGCTGGCACTGTGTGACAGCATGCAGCAGCAGCAGTGATGTGTTGCTTGCTGGAAATATCACTCGCCTTGGCTCTATTTGAGCAAAGTTTCATGCACTTGGCCTATTCTGATTGGCCGAAATCGACGCTGACGTCTTTCCGTTTCCACCCTCCGCCTGTCAACAATCAGCATGAAACGTCAACTAAATGAAATATCACAGTGTTCTAATCATAAAAAAAAAAAATTGTTCTAGCTGACGAGACGATTAAAACTTCATTACATTTCAGTCGTTATTAATTAATAATGTAACATCCGAGCTGGATTAGAGCCCACCCCAAAGAGTCAAGGGTCGAAACCACAAGGAATGAGCACACAGGGATGCATTTAGCTTAAGGGCCAGGCCCGCGAGCGAGTGGACATGCAGCTGTTTTTATGTGTTACAATAAATTAGATATGTACTCATTTTGGAGAAAGAGATCGCAACTAACAGGAGGAAATAAAACTCAGCCGCTCCCTCTGCTGCGACATCGCTGGGAGTTAGTCTGGACAGTGTATCACGCTCCATCAGCTAGAGGTCGCTCGCCTCTAGTTAGGAGTCAGTGGAAGTCTTACTGTTCAAAGCTCACTGGTTAAGTGGGATGATACTTTTGTTGTACACTCAGTAAGCCTTGGTCATTTCTTGTATTCTGCCCTTGCTTGGTTTAGAGCGGGAAGCTACAATATGGGACATGGAGGAGAAGAACCTTTACGAGAGACACCAGTTATTGAAGCAGCAGTTGAAGGACAAGTACTTCCTCCAGAGGCACCAGCTTCTCAGAAAGCATGAGAAGGTAAATTAGTACACTGCTAATGGTTTTGCCATGATACCTTGTTGAGTTGATTGATAAGTTCATGGCCTAAGTTAGAGGTACTCAAGTACCTTAAGTAGAAATACATTCTGCATAATCACACAAAGAGCTGGGCTGCTCTTGCGTGTGATGACAGCTCTGTCAGTTGTCTCCTACCTCTGGCCGCAGACTTCTCAGTCACCCCCCAATACTCACTGCAAACATGTCAAAGGAATTTCACCATTGCTCTATTTCTGGTGTCACTGCAGGAGCAGGAACAGATGCAGTGCTACAATCAACGAATGATCGAGATTCTGAAAAGTCGGCAACAACAGGAGAAGAACCGAATGCCCAAGATCCAGCGCGGCGAGGCCAAGACCCGCATGGCCATGTTTAAGAAGAGCCTCCGCATCAACTCCACAGGAAGTTCCTCTGAGGACCGAGAGAAGATCAAACAGGTATGATCGGAGCAGGTTTCCTGCCATATATAAGCACGAAATGTATTGTTTTGTTTTGTTTTTGTTTTCTTTTTAACTTGCTTTCTCTTTCCTTTTTAGTTTTCTCTGCAGGAGGAGAAGCGGCAGAAGGGGGAGAGGCTGCACCAGCAGCAGAAACACGAGAACCAGATGAGAGAGATGATGGGCCAGTGTGAGAGCAACGTCAGAGAGCTGCAGCAGCTACAGGTGAAACATCTTTTACCCGTATCACTTCTCTGTCCTTTGTGTCACATCTCCATGCAAGTCTTAAGCACTTTATGAGCAAAGTCCATTTCTTGTAGTTGTTGAAAAATGCTTGTTTTGTGCTTCAGAATGAAAAATGTCACCTGCTGGTTGAGAATGAGACTCAGAAGCTCAAGCATTTGGATGAACAACACAACCAGGTGCTGAAGGAATGGAGGGATCATCTGAAACCCAGGAAGAAGGTAAACGTTTTCTGTACAAATGTCACTACAGTGTGTTATACAAAACACATTTCAAGGTCTTTTTGCTTATCTTAACGGCTCATCATATAAAGCTACAGTGTTAAGAGTAAGAGGGCTTGGTCAGACAGTTTAATGCATATTTTGGTTTCCACTCTTCTCCTCCAACCCTCCCAGGCGCTTGAAGATGAGCTTAACATGAAGAAAAGGGAGCAGGAGGCCTTCTTCAGGATGAGCGAGAGTGCAGATTGCCCAAACCCGAGTTCTCCCAACAGACTCTCCAAGTTTGTGCCTTACCAAGAACCTTCCGCCTCATAAAAACTCATGAAAAGCCACTGTGATGTGCCGCAAGATCTCCTCCCCACAGTCACAGTCACCAAAACACACACAGGCATCACAAATGGCTGCTGCCTCAGTCTTAATTGGCTTTTTCTTTAATGGCAGCGCACATATCCCTCCATTAAGTTCCCTTATTATTTTAGTGAATATTTATGTTTTAACTCCTGTTCTAAGGTTTTTTTGTTTTTTTTTTTGATGGTATTTGATTTAAGAATGAGCTTCACATACATCAGTGATATAGTATTGGCTCCCATACAGTGTTTTCATTTCCTTCTTCAGTTTCTGCTTGTAATGGCTCACCAGTGAAACTTGAACATGAGTTTGGATGAGCTGATGATACCACACTAATTAATAGTCCCAAGAAAATACTGAGGAAGAAAAACATTGTTTGGTTGGTTAGCTTGTGGTCTCTTGGGACTTAGCAAAGTCATTTCTTTTTGCAAATGGGAGAATGCTTGTTTCTATGAAAGCTGGTGAGCCAGTAACTAAGCACTTTTTGTTTAACCCCAAATTGTCAATGCCGTCTTCCAAATAGCACGGCCAAAACCAGGCTGGCCAACTACTTTTTTCATTTCTGTAGGTCTCGGCTGACTAATCTGTTCAGTCCATATTTCATATGGCAGCTAAAGTCTGCCTTTGTTAATTTTCACTGATAAAGAACAACCATCGCCAGATTCATCACTGTAAAGGCAACTTTAAATATATTTCTCTTTTTAACAAACAAACTCATGGTATGAAGGATGTGCTTAATATTTTGTATCATGTTAGAAACGGGGGATAAAGCAGAATCTAGATCTAGTTTATTTTAAATGATTATTTAGGAACGAGATTTTAACACACAAGGTCAGACTAAGTGTTGCAGTCATGACGTTTTGCGTTTTTTTTCTGTTGTATTTTTACTGTAAAATCAGTCACACTGGATGGGAACTGACAAAGCCAAAGCAAAATACTGTTATTGTTTGAAGGATGTTAGATAGGGAATAATTTAAAAAAATGTATTAAGTATGTAATTGTTGTACCATGTGCAGTAAATGCACAGCCTGCTAACCAAAGTGCAATATTAATGTATGTTTCTGCTAAGCTTAAAGAGGTTATTTTTCTTAAACTTTGCCTTCAGTTGCACTGAGAGGGAGACAATATGAAGAGTTCAATTCCAAAAGCAGATGATTCAACCTTTTGAAAGAAACGCCATTGTTTTGATTCTTTCTTCATAATTTAAATGCCTGAGAAGCAATAATTCAGTTTTTTTTTTTTTTTTTTTTTAGTTAATGATCGCTTTTGGAGCATGACTCTTCATATCATTTTTAAGGGCGTGCAACAATTCAGTCTGCTGTACGACGCCTCTGGACATTTAATCTTAAAATGAAACCAAGTTTGCAGCTGAGGAACTTGTTGCCTGGATGAGTGAGAGGAAGTTTTTTTAGAGCAGTTCGGCCTGCAGATTTGCATCGAACCAGGTCAGCAATCAGGTACCGCTTAATCTCTCTCTCTCTCTCAAAAGTATTTAAGTTTGTTGTAAAGATTCTCTTTCCTGTCTTGTTTATAGGCTCTATCTTTGCCTTCCTCTCTGCCTCAGTTTACATGGCATTGTTTGTATGGAGGTTTGTGAGTGTGAATGAAACTGTATCAGAAGGAACCACTGTTGTAAATAACTCTTAATAAAGGCAGATTTTCTAATTAATTGATTGTGGTGTAGTCTCTTTCTACAGTGTGATGTGATTTTTACAGATTGTGTATCACAAGTTTTAGTCAGTTTTCAAGTAATTCTGATATCACACCATCTGTAGGAAGAATCTCCTGTTTAAAAAATAAAATATGAAATACTATTCTGGACAATAGAGGAGGATCACCTTATACATTAAAGTAAGTTAAAGTTCTTTCCCTGACCTTTTTTTATGACCCAGCTTCATACTGTCATTTCTAATAGTGTTTCTTCTCATGACTCTCTATAGGTCACTGGCTCCTGCAACCTGAAAGGATTGGACCAACACAGTGTAACAGTTGGGTTGACACAATTTAGTTGGAGCTGCATTTCCCCCAAAATATTTTGGGTAGTTTACTTTGATTTTAAGTCACGTATCTGAGCAGGTTGCAAAGGTAAGTTTTATCAGAGCTTTTCCCATGAAAACAGCTGCCAGCTGTGGCTGGTACAAAGTCAATGTGACTAAACAGTAACTTTGCAGGATGTAAAACCACAATACTGAGGATAACATGGCCAAAAAACACTCAAGTTGAGGGGACAGCAGAGTGTGTGGGTTCAAAACTCAAAGAGTGTACATTGAAATACCAATTTATTATTTCAACACAAAAGAACATATAAGTTTTCGGCCCAGTTTTGACTTGTTCAAAAAACCCAAGACACAACCCAAAAATATTCCAGTGGTGAAGATATTACTTAAAAACCAAAAACTTATTAGACACAGTATGACAGCTGTATTGAAAAATCAGAAACTTTTATTGACTTAAGTACAAGACTCAATGTAATGAAAAAAATACATAGCAAAAAAGTAAATAAGATTACAATACTGAAATGATGACACCATCAACTATTTGTCTTCCACTCTCTTCTTGCATTTCGTCAACATACCAAAACCCCATAAGCATAATTAACCTTGTCATTTTTTACTTGTTTTCTTCCAATTGAAAGCTATCATTTTTGCAATAAAACATGGTTTGGAAGTTTGAGTAACATAATAGCGACTAAAAGCAGAACAGAGTCAATGTTACAGCTTGGAGCCTTGTCTGATTTTTTTTTCTTCTTTTCTTCCATTTTGCCTTATTTATGTAGTAAAGCTAACACTTACAAAATGTCCACAATTGTTTGTAAAATTACTATCCAGTTTCACATTCTTGTCTTAATTTTTTTTGTTTGTTTATCTCTCGGCAGAAAACAACCCTCTATTTCCTTTAATTGTCAAATTCTGTAAATCAACCAACCAAATTCTTTCTGTTTTTTTTTTTTCTTATCCCTTCATCCGTACAGAGTACAAGAACAGATGAGCCATCAAAGAAAAGTAACAACAGCTAAGATACGCCTCTCATTTCTGTACAATAAAAATAATTTGCTATACTGACCATGCTTGAGACCAGTCAAGCATTAATGTTAAACATTATTTTTATACAATGGTCATACTTTGCTGTTATTTGAGCACCAAACTTCGGTTCAGAACAGACACTGTACACTTACAACACTGTTTGTCATTGCACAAATCACTGTAGATTTAAAATTTCTTAGTTCTTAGGGCCAACATCTGGTACAGATATGCAGATGTGTTTCACAAGCCACATTTCACAATTCTTTTTGGGTGTGAGATAACATTGTTACACTTTGACAGAGAGCTTCTTTTCACCTGAACAGTTGGGATGTGCTAGCCTCTTCTTTGCATTGGTGGACATTTGTTAGTAAAGAACCTGGCTAATGAAATGAATAATGAAACTAAGAAATAAAAACGCACTGTGGCATTCTTCCCCTTCCTTCAGCATGTGCAAACCTTACACCTACTTTATCTGAAATGACTGAAAAAGTGCACGTCTGTTAAAGACACTGCGACATTAATTATGCAGTTAACAAGAAAGCATTACAATAGCACAAAAACTAATATGCTTGTTTTAAGTATAACAAACAACACTTCCTACTTGGCAAAGACATCAATTTTAAGTAAAGGCGAAAAGCACTTGAAAGCCCATATATAGTCACTAAACTCGCCCAGTGAGTTTATTTGTAGTTTATCTTAAAAGGCTTCAGCTGTGTTTCGTCTACTGCAAGGGAAAGACTGGCTTGATTGAAGCATTTAGTGTATTTTTCTGTGATGTAGATTTTTTGATTTTTAAAGATTTTTTTAAAATTCCAACAAGGACCGTCTACAGTTGCATACAGTATATTAAGCACTGAAGCACTTTGCATATAACATAGAGGCACCGTATCATAGAAGGCATGGGTGGAAATACATTTACTACTGCTGTTCTAGCGGCTTACCTTTACACCTACGAGTTCATGTAATCAGATAAAAACAAAAAGAAGTAAACATCACAAGACTCAACAAGGTCATGTGTTATTGCTGGTTCAGTTTAGGTAGAATATTCTTATCAAAATTAAACAACAAAAATGTGTAAATTAAAAAAAAGGTACCTATAAATAAAAATGCTAAAAGCTACAAACTAGTGATACTTTGTTTAAATCCTTAGTTTTAATCATAGGTGGTGGTTTTGGGAGCCCAGTCACACTAAGGTTTCTTGCTCAAGTAATTCGAGGGGATCCAGCCCTCGACTTCTTCTTGGACATTTTTACAGAACCACCAGCCGCTGCAGTTTTTTTCAAGCACCTCAAAAACTGTACCCACCTTGAAGCTGGATGTGTTATCATCCCCTTCAAAGTCTGCCACAGCTAGATACAGCTCATCCTTACTGGGCTCCTTGAGTAAAGGCGGAAGCCTGTCCTTGGGTGGGCCGGGCTTCTCACTCTTCACCAGGGGCTTGGGAGGAATTGGGACCTTGTTTACTTTGGGCTCCTCTTTCTCCTTGTTTGGGGCAAAACCTTTGGGTTTAGGGGGAGGGGGTCTGCTGAGTTGGGGTGGCGCAGCCTTGGGCATATCCTGGGCAGGTGGAGGTTTGAGCTCAGTTGGGCTGGATGGGTTCTCCTTCTTTGGAGGAGGAGGTCTCCTTGGCGCCATGCTCGGGGGTCTTTGAGGGGGTTCCTTGTGAGGAGGCACTGCTGGTTTTGCTGGGGTGGATGAGCTCTCTTGGCTATGACCATTGATGTGTTTTGGGGGGAATTTTGGCTCATCACAGTGCTTACCATTGTTGAGAGTGGGGATATGGACGGGGGAGGAGCTAGTGGGTGAACTGGATTGGGAATTATTTACTGCTGCCGAGGTGTCTGACGCAGAGCCGACATCCACAGGCTTTGACGGCCTGAGCTTGCTTCTCAGATTGGTGATGTCCAGTTTGTTTTCTGCCGGAGGATCTGGCTTGGCAGCTGGAGCAGGTTTAGGTCGGATCACAGGCTTTGGCTTCATAAACACTGCTGGGCCAGCTGCCTCTGATTTCTCCTCCTGGGGTTCTGATTTGGGTTTTGGTGGTTGTTTAGGTACAGGTTTCAGATTAAACTTCTTCACCTCCTTGGCAGAGATCTTGTGGCCACATTCAAGACCCATCTCATTCCTAAGGAGAAGAGGTTTGCTTTTATCTTCTTTCTTTGTCTCCGTTGGTTTGTCTTGTTTGAAGGGGGCTGCCTTGGGTGTAACCAGTGGCACGATGACACCAGGAGCTGGAGGTTTAGGGGGCAAAGGTTTGGAAAGATCAGATCTTGGTCTCTCTGCTACCTCCAATTCAAAGCTCTTATTAATGGACTCCCTTCGAGGTGGCAAAGCTGGTTTCTCCTCACCTGGAGGGGCAGCAGGGGCTGGGGGTAAAGGACCTGATGACCCCTTGCCAGCACCTGACTTCCAATCTCTCAACTTAGGCCGGGCACAGGACTCAGGGGCTGTAGTCGGCTCATCTGGTAAAGGTTTGGACCAGCTGTCATCTGTGCCTGAAACATCTGCAGAACCACTATCTTCCAATCTCAGCTTTTCCATCTCATTGGGGAGAGGGGCAAGGAAATTAGGCCGCAGGGCATTGCTAGTCTTCTTGTACTTGTCAATAAAGGTGGCGGGGGCCCAGCCCTCTTTGTCATCTATCTGGATGTACCACCAACCACTTGCATTTTTCTCAATCACCTAGTAAGAACAAATCACTCGATTTAATTTAAATTAATAACAGAAAAAAAAAATAAAAGACAAACATTTATTCAAACAAAATATTTCACTATATTCTTTATTTCAATGACCCACCTCAACTTTGACTCCAGCTTGGAAGCTGATACCATCAGGGATGGTGGTCTGGAAGTCTGCTATGGTATAGAACTCTTCCTCAACCTGAGGAGGAACGGGAGGCTTGGGAAGGTTTGTACCACGTGGCTGTGGAATGTAAAAGACGCACATTAAGTGAAAGTAAAACTTGAGGTAGAAAAATTGAGAGATATCTTCAAATGTAGTATAATCCCCTCTTTATGAAATAGAGTTCTGAACAGGTTCTCTTACAATGGTAAGATCTCTGCGCGGTGGAGGTCTGTGTCTTGATCCCACCTCTGTGAAGGGAAAAGGCATTAAGCAGTTAATAATTTTGTTACTTACATCTGCAAAACACTAATATTGTTGAATGGTGACTGTGGCTGTGGAATAATACCTTGTTTAGGGACAAGGTTCATCACTTAATGAATGAGAATATTTTTGCATATATTTTCAAAAACAGATAACTATCAGAGTTCTAAGTGTTGCAGCAGCTAAACAGACATAGAAAGACAAAAGTTTACTACATTTGAAAGTCATGTCATACTTTTGTTGTCAGAGAAAAATGAGAGTCGGTTTTCTTTATGGCTGTTGTCCCGGTTCTCTCTGGTTGCATTGTTTTGCTGGTTCTGTTTGGAAACCCCATCAAGGTCGTTGGTGCTGGCATGAGCAGCGGCGCCTGCCAGCTGCTTCTGGCTCTGGATGTCAGACTTCTTCAGGTAGGAGGCTGGAGCCCAGCCCTCCCGGCCCTGGTACCTGTTTGAGGTAAAGATGTAGAATCAGAATTTCTCTAACATCTCTCATAGAGGGGTCATTCGGCAGGGACACCAGCACAAGTACTGAAAAGTATCAGATAAATAAAGAAACTTTACAGGCAGTAGTGATGCAACTAATAGTGCAATACAGTCT
>JAPZDX010000006.1:18294024-18306188 GCA_029783625.1 Naso annulatus | reverse complement strand
GGAGAAGGTTGTGTCCATTGTGTTGCATGAATCATTTTGTCTTTGAGACAAGATACGTCTGTCATATTTTCATGTGGCTCGACAGCCACTCAGAGTCAGAGTGTGCCTTAAGCTTTGCAGTTAGATGCAATTATGTAACGTTGCATTAAGCATTCAATCATGCTTAAAATATCTCATCCACTTGAGCCACCACACAGTCACTCCAGCAATAGGCCAAAACCCCCTGAGGTTTATGTTTACAGGAGTTTCCAGTTTGCTAATAGGGCTCAGTTCATGTTAATCTCCGGGGACGGGCTGATATTTCTACATCATTTATCGTTTCTATTACAGAAATTTTATTAGAGTACGCTGGAATGTCAAATAGCTGTGCGTGTAAGTGTGTATACACATGCATGATTGTAATACGCACTTTTGTGTAGATACTCTGTGCTTGAGTCTCTGTGTTTGGGTTTTAGTGGTCAACTTAAGACAAGTTCAGCCATTGCCCGTAAATACTTGAGGAAAACTGATCTGTACATTTTGCATGCAGTAGCTTACTTACAGCAGCCTAGCAGAGCTGCAAAGAGACAAACCCTTGACAGCATTTCCATCATCGTAGGGTCAAGGTCAGAGCTCAGAAATCTGCAGAATAACGACAGGAAACGAATATATTGTCATTCTTAAATGAAGCAGCAGGCTAATACATCACGGTGATTTTTTTTTCTTACAAGTTTCACCTTAAGAGTCCAATTCCAAGTATATTTTTGCACACAAACTCAGTTTACGTAGTTGAAAACATGTTTCCATTTCTGGCTAAATATTGCTCAGATTTCATATTGAAAGAAAAGAGAACTATACATACAAGTCTGGTGGAGAAGTTGCAGTGTGGCGGCTGGCGCAGTGGGTAAGAGCACAAAGCAGGGACTGTTGGAAAACCGACCCGCTGTGGAAGCAGCAGGCCCGGGCCACAGGACGCCCCCCCACTGTCAATATTGATATTGGCCTTTGGAAAACATACCCATTTACTTGCTGGAAAAGGCTTACTTTATTGACTTTGTGTTGCTATACTGCAAGTTACACAGAGCTAGTTATTGACCTCTGAGGAGAAGCAGCTTGAGGTAAGGCCTGGGCAAATAACCTTCCAGTTCCATGTGATATTAGTTCTTACCAGCTGAGCAACATTTGACAAATTTAATTTTGCTTTGCTGTGTTTTGCAGCTCTTGTAGCTTTTATTTGGGACTCTTATTTTCTCTCTGATTCTTTTCCCTTTAAAGGGATCACTGGGTAATGTAATAAAGTAATGTTTCTAATATTACTTGGGAATTGTAAGTTTTATCATAATCTTAATCTTACTTAAAGGGACTTTTTATTTCAATTTCTCGTGTTATTTTATTACAAACTCTCTCCTAGAGGTTACTTTAATGTAATACTTATTTGTTTTCCAAATTCTGTTGAGGCAGGAAATGTAATTACTGCCTGGATTATGTTCACAGCCATTCCAGCAGTTTGCAGTCAAACGCTACAAAGCTGCAACACCGAATCATGTAGTAAATTTTTTTTTATGCTAGTCCAAAAAGACAGTAAAAAGATTTTCAAAGTGTTTGCATTTCCACTTAAGGGTACAGCAATATGCATTGTAGGCTGTGCCACCTCTCATGACTCCAATTAATCCTTTCAAGCCCATAATATGTGCAGTACAATCACAAGCAAAGGATTGTCGTTTCAAGTCTCACCGCTCCATGCCCTCATGCTGACAAACCCGGCTTCTCCCCTATAATGAGTTAAACAAAAATCACTATTCTGCATGAGCCTGGCATCTATTATGAGATAATTAGCTTTAAGGCCTCACACAAAGCAGTGGAAGTCGATCAATGGTATAAATTTATCCTCTCCCAGTGGGAGAGTGAGGCGGAGGTGCATGGATGAGTGGTACAGCATATGGATATAGGGTATTTAAGAGTCTGCTTTGTGCTGTATTTACGTGGTGAAAGCCAAAGACAGGAAATCAGATTTCTTCAAGGTTACATGGATGGTAATCCTGTTTCGAAGCTTTAGGAAAACTGTGTGAAGGAAATCCTTCTGATTAGTTCCAGTTACAGAATGTGGAAGCTTGTCTGTGTCTTCATTTCAGGTCTGCAATGTTGTATGGTATTTAGGGCTGCAACTAATGATTATTTTCATTGTTGATTAGTCTGCAGATTATGTTTACGATTAATCGAATAATTGTTCATTCCATGAAATGTCGAAAAAGTGCTAAAAATGCTTTTGCAAAAATGCATTTCCCAGAGCCCAGTGTGATGTCTTCGATTTGCTTCTTTTGTCCAAACAACAGCCCAAAATACAAAAATTCCTCATTTGTTTTCATAAATGACACAGAGAAGCAGAAAATCCTCAAATTTAAGAGGCTAAACCATCAATACTTTTTACTTTTTTATTTGAAAAATGACTAAAACGATTAATCGATAATTTTCTATTGCTCAATTAATTGTTTATTCAATGAATCGTTTCAGCTCTTGCGGTATTTACAAAATGCAGAGCAGAAAACAAAATAATCTTGGCTTGCATGAGTGTTTGGATGATGCATGTATTATAGAGATAAGTTTTTACGTTAACAGAAGTGTAATGCACCTACTTTTGTTTGCCATTTTAATATCAGTAATAGGAAGTGTTCTCTCTCTACGGCTAAATGGAAAGTCCGGAAATAAAGGATTATTTGATTTTTGTTCCCTTATTCAAATTTCTTTTCATCTGTATGTTAAAGTGCATCTTACTTTACTGATGCATTGTGGTGCAGATGGGGTCACGGCAGAATTTGAATGCTTTTATTCTAATTCAGAGCTGGTTACTCTTGCTGAATTACAATTTACTGAGTGTAGGGAAATGGACTCAGTAGTGGCTTGTGGAGAGTCAGGCCTTTTTTCAGCTAGACGGCTTTGATAATCAAATATCTGGGCAAAGGATTACACTGATGGACCATATGGCTCAGAATCTGAAAAGGAGAGAGGGAATTAGGGAGCCAGGGAGGCCGATAAAAGATAGAAAATAAGGGGAGAATAATAAGGGTTGGAGTAATTACACTCAGCTGAGAGTGAGTGAGTGAGTGAGTCAGTCAGTACATTTACATGCACAATTAAGTTGAGCAACGGTAAAACTCAAATAAGCCATTTAGTAGGACTACTGTCCTTGTTCAAGTATACAAGCACGGAGAAAGAATCGATTTATTGATGGACTCTACCATGGTAGGCGGTGTTATGCTCCTTTCACTTGGTTGCTATTGGACCTCCCGGTTAGCCAAACAAGCTACAAACAAGTTAGCAAGCTGCTAGCGAAATCCATGTTGACAGGTGAAGACATGGAAAACTTTACAGCCCTGTACGCTTCATATCTATGCTTTACTTTTGGTACAAATTTGATGCACACTGTTTACAGGATTCTTGTTTTCGTACTGGCTTTCTTCTACAAATTTATGCTGTTGGAGTTCCGGGTCAAAGACGTCGCAGGGATTATGCAGACTGCTTAGGCCAGTGCGGGTCGGAGTAAAGCCTATACATGCAGGAGTTATTCAACTCCCAATTGCACTATCTGGGTGTGTTGGCTCGACTCTGAGAAATTCGATTTAGTACGGTTTCAGTAGGACTAACGTGTTAACATGCATTTTAAAAGTCCAGTTTTAGCAGGACCGACACAAAAAACAGATTTTTGCTAACATCATATAAACGTACTGAATGAGTGAATGAGTGAGTGAGTGAGTGATGGAATGGGAGGACATGAGGCAGTGAGGATGTAGACAGAAAAATCTTGAAAGACAGAACGAGAGCGAAAGAAAACAAATATAAAGAAAGGAAGACAGCCAAACAAACAAACAGAAGACAAGAAAGCAGCAGCACAAACTCCAGCCAGCGCCTGCATCCAAAACACTCTCTGTTCCCGCAGAAGAAAGGCTTGTGCTGACTCTTTGAGAACCCTTTGATAAACATGGCTACTTAAATAGAAACACGCGGCACATTCTTCAAACTCCTGGGAGGATAGGACTGACATTTCACTGCGGCTTCTCTGTCAGTTAGTTCTGGCATTTCAACGAGAAGGGAGAGGAGATGCCACAAGTGTTTCCTAGCAACAGTTTGCTGCGAAAGCCTCCCCCCCTCCCTCCTGCTCTCCTCCACATCCCTCCTTTAAACTCCCTTCTTCCCTGAGATACGAGTTGCAGCAATGCACCACTTGCCTCAGACCTGAAATACATTCTAATTCTCCTGACTCTCCCTCCCCTTTCCCGTCTGTTCCCTTCAGAAAATCACCAGGCCTGCATCAAATGACATTCAGGCCACTGTCATCAGTAAAGAAAAAGCACCAAGCAAGGCTTTTCTCAGTAAAGGTTGAAGGCACTGCAACCGAGAAATGTAGGGAGACAAAATATCGAAGGAATGAAGCAATATTTCATCCTTTTACAGGCTGAGCGGTTGCTGGGCATGAGCCTGACTTTTACTCTTTCATTTCATTTTTACTGCTCAGGTGAAGGGAACATTTCATGAAACGGGCTTCTGAAAAGACTCTGTGGTCTGTTGATGGATCCGAGCTGCTCAGCGGGCCTAAATTAGCTTTCTCAACACAGCAGCCCAGTCACACCCACTTGGCTCTGTTGATTTGTAAACATATTCGTCGGGTTTGGGAGGCAGGCGTTTAGTCAGCCTGAGCAGACAAACAGAGTGCCAAAGGGCAGGAGATGAACTCTGCGACGCTGGCGGCAGCAGACAGGGGGCACCAAAGTCTGAATAATGTGTTCCACTAAAAGCATTTTCATGTCTGCCAAGGGAGGGCTTTCAAAGGGCGTTAGTGGATGGACTGAAGTCTGGTCACACATTTCTGTCTCTCAGGGTCTGCGGGGAACAAAACATCAACATTTAGGGAAAGCATATCCTTTAAAAAAAATACAAATGTCACTCCATGTCCTTCACCACTCCTGTGAATTCCCATGAACCCACAGTACAAGTTTAAAGCCGACCTGGGCAACAAGCAGAGAGACGACGAGGCTGAATGTGACTGGAATCTTAAGGTCCAACAGCTTTGAAGGTGTGGACCAGCATCAAATCAAAGAGACCGCTTCCAGTGTTATTCCAGAGCATTAAACAATCTGATATTTGATGATGGACGTGTACATTTGACACAGCTTGAGGTTCACTATCAGCACAGTTCCCACAAGAACAAAAATGAGAAGCCATATTACTCAGCAATGTAGACCTACTTTTTTTTTTAAATAAGGGCTTTATCATAATGTTGTTTTCTGTACCAGAGGCTAAAACTTGGAAGAAGGTAACTGGTGTGTTTCCTAGACAAATGCTTCCTTTGATGCTTGAACTTGTCACACTTCCTTAATGTTGCCTCACACCCCGGTTCTGAGAGAACGGTAAATCAATCAATAACCTTCATCAAACCAGGTAAAAAAAAAAACAAAAAACAAAAAAACATCACTGAGATTAAAAGCTTTTTTTCAAGCGTGATCACCCACAGTTCACAATAAGCACCAACAATACAAACAGACATACACAACTGTCACACACTGCAGTTGAGAGAAAACAGTGTCCAGTTAACGTGCAATATAAACTCAAGGACAAAAATCCAATTGAACAGGTACAATGTCGCAAAAACATTATTATTGAAATAGGAATTTAGAGGCAATTGTGTTGAACAAGAGAACTATTTTTCAAAGAAGTTCTTTTTTTCTACATTAATCCCCATTATAGGATTCATTATGATCATGTACAATGGTATATAATAATAGCGACATTATGACGATCAGTGCAGTCTTAAGAGCAGGCGCTCACTGCTGATGTCACCGCTAGCTGAAAACAAGGAAGATGCACTATTTAAGCTAACTGGGAAGTAGCTGGGTACCATTTAGTGAATAACAAATCACAGGGTATCGGATCTGTGCCGGATTGAAGTACTCAATACTGATACCAGCATTTTCGGTGTTATCGGAGGCATTTTCCGATACTGGTATTGATCCCAGAACAACTCTAATAGAGGCCGTGATAGAATACATTAGATACAGAGGGTTAAAGGAGACAAAAACTTGAAGTAAGAAAAGCTCACTGTGAAGAGATTAAACTTTGTGAATTAATTATTTTGTTAGGTCCAAATCGATTTTTTCTTCATCTCCGTGGTGATAGCTTGAAGTTGTCTATAGGATCTTTAAAATTGTACAGGAATGGACGTACTGACGGCGGTGAATATGACAGGCTGGAGCGAAGAATGTCACAGATATCGTTACCAATCATGTACGGATCAAAGCCTTTTTTGGTGATTGATCAGTGTGGAGGACACTAAGAACATCAAGTAAGGAGGAGGCGAAATTACATCACTTCACTTTGATGAGGCACGATGCAGAGGTAAGGTGGAGCAGGGGAATAAAGGGATCAAGAGAAAGCAAAGTCACAGCTGAGAAACCCGGCAGTCAGCTGTGTCACCCCACAGCTGGTGGGCAAAGAAAGAGAGAGGAGCATTTTTTTTTTCTGTTGCTTGGTTGGAAGAAACAGTTTGATACAGGAACATGAACACACAATTCATGCATCTCAGCCAGAAGAGCACAGAATGTTCAGTGCTGCTGCTGTTCAGGATTTATGTGCAGAGGGAAAAATGAGAACAAGGTATTGTCGAGTTTTTGCCATGTGTTTAAATCGGACAGGCGCAGACACGCAGCAGTCCCTGGATCGATTAGACTGCACTGTGAGGTTGCATCGATGAGTGAACACATCAAAGGTTGTTGATGTGAGCTCATACGGGAGAAGCAAGTGAGGACAATACGTTAGAAGTAAGTTGAAAAAGTCTCCGAGTGCTGTCTAGGTCCTGCTCTCATCTAAGCAACATCTCATTTAAAGTGTGTTCATTAAGAAGTACCTAATTACACCCACATTATCTATAATTACAATGTTTTTACATCAAGCTTCTGAGATAAAACTCCTTCAATGCAGCTTTAATGTATAATTAGCCTTTGCGAGCACCTACTACACACATAATTAGAGAGAAATTGATACTAATACACCTGTCTACCAGGCAGAGGGAAAAGGAGTATCCACGACGACGCAAAATAAACCTTTTCACAGAGATGATTATTGTTCAACTGAATACTACAAGCTGATACCCAGCTGGGATAATGCTCTGCAGAACAGATAGGTGTGAAGAAAAAAAAGAGAGCAGCAAGTGCAATTTCAGGATAAGCATGGCAGGCACGGAGGACCTCAAAGAACTGAGGGGGCTTCCAAAGAAGACTGATGTGACTCCACCATTCTGACAGCAACAGCTACGTAACAACACTGCTGCAATGGAATAAACATGCAAACTAGGGCTCGACTGATACCAGAAAAATTGGCAGATACATAATTTTAACTAATGCACAGTGTCTTTGAGTTCTTGAAAAGCACTTTACGAATAAAATGTATTATTATAATAATTATAAATTGGCTAAATGTGGTTGTCAAATACTGCCTCCATTGCAAAGATATGTAATGGAGGCAGTATATTTAACAGCAAACACTTAAATGATTAGTTATTTAACAACAGACTGCCCTCTGCTGGACAAACTACTGAACTACACCATTTTAAATCACTAGTCCAAGCATTTTTTCTGGCTAAAAAACCAGTTTTAAATATCAGCGCATGTCGGAGAACATATCCGTCGATACCAATACAGTGCATCTGTGATATAGGGCAATACTGTCAGCAAACAGATATATCGGCTGGGCCCTAATGCAAACTTCCCTAAAACAGCTCTGCTTCCCTCTGTTCCCTCATCTGCCCGCTGTGTCTCTCAATTTGTTTTGAAGCAGAAACTCCTGACGTGCAAAATGAGGAGCTGTCCCTCCAGCAGCTGCAAAAACAAAGAGAAATAAGTGGAAGAGGTGAAGGAAATAGATAAAGGATAGTGATACTGACCGAGCAGAATCAAACAGCAAACGAAAAACTGGTAGTCAAGACACATCACAGGCCCATCCACCAACCGAGGCATGACGGCGCCCCTCACTGATTTTAAATAGTGTTTTCAATAGTTTAAACCTGATTTACAAACAATATTTTAGTCATTTAATGGCGTTTGTTGACTCTAAGAAAAGTAATTACATAAAGTGAATTACAGTTTTGGGAAATTGTGCTATCAAATATTTATCTTTCTTTTTTATTTTTTGCATTTTAAATAAATCCTTAGACACTCTCATTACATGTAATAAAAAAACCTTCAACTATAAAACTGTACGGTAAGCTGTGTCTATTTATGCCTTTTACACAACTCTTGGGTTCACCCTTTCTCCCTGTTTTGTGCTAAACGTTCAGAACTTCCTCCCCAGATCTTCATTGTCAGACTCTAATCACCTCTGAGAAGATGTAAGACATAAAGATAGTGGGGGACTTTTGACTGGGCAGTAATCCATCATCACATGAACACTTGTGGGTAAAAATATGAACCTCGTCCTCTGCCACATCTCTCTGTCTTTAACTCAGGTTTATGTTTGGCCACAAGATGGCAGTAATAATCCACCAGAGAAGGCCACTGAGGCATGCAGGAGGCACGTTGCACCAGCAAGAATCTCATAGGTTAATTACACAGCACTCTCATGCCAGGGAATGTGATCATTCAAACACTATCTAACTGGATAGAGGCTCACAGAGAGAGATCAGGAGAGAGAGATAAAAAGAAAATGTGAGTGTGAGAGAAGGCAGGTAGAGAAAAAAGAGAGAGAAATCTTTTGTTTTGCTGGCTAATAATTATGTCACTGTGTTTGCTAGCTAATAATCTGCACACATCACCTCAATTTGTCACAGCATGCAGATCCTCTTTTCCTGTCACTCTGCTGAATGACAAGCGGGCCAGTTTAAACAGAACCAACTGACCTGTCATGAGAGGAAAGAAATAGAACTAAGATCAAAATCTTCAATAGGTGTTAAAACCAGAAGCAGTATTTAATCAGAAATGTCAAACTGCAGGGTTGTTCATTAATGAGGTTGAGGATTCTGCCTTGTTCAAAGGGACAGAATCAGTGATGATGTGTCACATGTTCATGTAAATCATCTTGACTGCACTGGTCTACCAGTGCCAGAGGCTGAACAGGAAACCCTTTTGGTTAATTAATGATCAGTCATTTTTACTGCCATCTATTTGTTCAACTCGATTTTCACATAAATCCGTCGATAATAAATATCAAGATGGATGCAGACTGCTACAGTGCATGAACTGAGGTTTGCTGTTGTTGAATTTAATACTGCAACCTGATAAATTAAAATTAAAAATATGTATGCAAATGTTCAGCACACTCAGTTTCAACTCATGACATAATGATGCTTGGTCAGGACACCCTGGGTGTCACTGGGTACCCCTTCAGCATCTTTGTGCCACAATTAAAGCCTTACTGCCACTAAGTCTTTCTTACATTGCAGAAAAGCAGCAAATCCTCACGTGTATGAAGCTAAAACCAGCAAATTTTTAACACCTTTGTGTCAAACATGACTGAAACAATAAACTGATTGTTAAAATAGTTGCAACATTTCTTTTTTATGATCAACTAACTGAATAATCAACAGATCTTTGCAGCTCTAATTTAAAGACTTTTGGACCACTATAGTTTTTACTCTGCCTAAAGCAACTTCAAAGTGAGTGATGGGGAATAAAAACACAATTCTCTTTTTGGTTAGGTTCGATTAAAGCTAAAATAATGCTGTAACAGTCAAATAAGACAAATCAAGCGATCATACTTTCAAAATACAAAGATGTTTTTTTCCTGTTTGGGTATTTACAAACAGTGTTTCTGGATCTAAAATATATGGATATTAATACAAAGAAATAAAATCACTCTCTATAAGACCGTAAACTTTGGAAGATGTCTTGAATTCAGCTGACACTGGTAAGGTCATCTGTAAGACAAATGAACTGTATTTTTCCAAAGTACTAGGACTGTCTCCCGAATCTCTTTAGGGCCAATATATGGACGAGAAGAGCAACTGTAGTGATCAATAATTTTTTTAATTATAGATACTAAAAGTGAATGGCACAGACTTATTCTGGTGTGGATGCCCTATTTTAAGCTCTTATGGTGGACGGGAGTCTCTCTGTTGTTGGGTGGCATTACTGTCAGGTGCTGGAAGCAGCTGGATAGAGGCTCAGTTACCGGATAGAAAAGGCAGTGGTGATTAGTGATTATCACCTTTGAGTGTCAGTGAGAGGAGGGTAATTTTAAGGTTGCTTGATTAGACGAAATAAAGGAAAGGAGTTGAATCTTAACTGCGGAACTGAATGTGGCGATGAGCGCCGTGGGCTTTTGGGTGGATCCATCATTCTGTATGTTTGAATTCTTACATACTGTAGCAGTTGGGGCTCATAACTTAAAGGGGTGAAATGGGTCTCATTAGAGCTTTAATTCAGCACTTACATAATAGGCTGCAGTTTACATCTATTAACACAATATGCTCAAATGACTGCGGGTGGAATTTATCACTGCAGTTTATTTATTTGATCTTCGCTTGCTGCGCTGCCTCTTCACTTGTCCAACATCGGCAGTATGGCAACTTCAGAACATGCCTTCTTCTTGTATGCTGCATGATAGCTAGACTGAGTGTGTAATTGCAGGATGGGACTCTGATGAAAAATAAATGTGCTCTATTTCCTGAAATTGACTTCTCGTACCTTGGGCCATGAACTTATCAGTCTTCCCTTTTGTGTGTGTGTGTGTGTTTTTGTGTGTATTTTATCCCGGATCACTTATATATAAGAACAAAGTAAGTAAGGCAGAGAGCTAAAAAAGAGAGCGCTACAACGTGTGATAATGGGCCTTGACTCAATAACCACGGGCTAGAAGCATGGACATTGTTAGCAGTAGTCATTAGTGTCCCCCCAGTCAGACATAAATAGTGTACAGAATGCACAGGGGTACCTTTTTTGCCCATTTAGCACAGAAAGCATTGACCAACTCGGTGAAGAGGCTCAGTGTGTGTTAGAGTGTATTCCAATTATGCTGTACTCCCACAGCGGCAATGTTCTTTCCTTCTACCTATGTAGGAAAATGGTATTTTGTCATCGGAATCACTAGCAGTTTGAATATTTTCCTGGATAGTGCTATAAAAATGGGGCTGGAAAATCCATTATGTGACACAGCAAAATGTCGAAATTTACACAGTGTGACACAAGAACACAAAATGT
This sequence comes from Naso annulatus, assembly GCA_029783625.1. Taxonomy (NCBI): domain Eukaryota; kingdom Metazoa; phylum Chordata; class Actinopteri; order Acanthuriformes; family Acanthuridae; genus Naso; species Naso annulatus. Next base: position 18,295,029 of record JAPZDX010000006.1, on the reverse strand, counting down.
CGTTAATTAGAGACCTGCAGCCAGACGCAGTCTCTACCCCTGGGGCAGGTAAGGACAATACTGTTCTCATGAAGCGCTCTAGTCTATGTGTTTCTGCGTTTCAGCAGTTTTCGTAGAAAAAGTCTTGCAGGTGTCAAATCCAGCATTACATGAACTGTTGTCTTTGCAGCAAACGCTGCCCATACAGAGAAAGTAATGCAAAAACAGCATAGTGGAATGGAAGTTTTTAAAGTATTATCTCCTGCTTGAGACTTGCCTTGCTTTCTGTGGGTGTCACTTGAGTCACACTAATTGTAATTAAACATGAATACAAGGTACAGTGATAGACGTTGTTACATTGCTGGCTAATCTGGGATAATGATCACTTCCAACCTGATCACTAGCCAACACGCAACCGAGTGCCTTCCTATTTTTGATGCATTTGATATGACAGTGTGTCATTATCCTTTCTAACTTGTATCCTTGTCTGTGGGTAGAGAGGAGTATGGTTGGGGGGGGGGTATATGTGCCTTTATGTGTTTACATGCCCTGTGACTGTCTTCTGTTTTTGTATTGAGCACATTACACCAAATTCCTAGCAACCTACTTGCATGGCAATAAAGTATTGAATCTTGAATCTTTAACCTTTCGATATGTGTGCAATCTTCTATCTACCATATGGAGCAGTACGTGCATGTGTTAACTCATCAGCTGAGCTAGAACAAAGTTTTTCTGCCTTATAGCTATTTCCAATTGTGAGCTTGGCTAGCTTCCCTCAACAGCTGTGGTCAACTGTCTAGGCTAGCTCGCTCTTTATTACTGTTGTTCAGCTTTAAAAGGGTAAATATTTACAAGTAGAGATGTTGAATAATACAAAATTCAGTTTTTACAGTCTTTTTTTGTCTTTAAAGGTGTCTTTAAGTGTGGCGTCTTGGCTTTTCAATATGGAAGTCCTTCTTTCTCCCTCTGCCTCCAGGAGAAGCTGGCTGCTTAAATGAGTTAGCCATAAAACAACAATTTCGCCAG
>JAPZDX010000006.1:18152462-18164856 GCA_029783625.1 Naso annulatus | reverse complement strand
AAAAAAAAAAAAAAAAAAAAAAAAAAAAAAAAAAAAAAAAAAGTCCTCAGAAATGATCTCCAATTAAACCCTGTCATAAGGCAAAATATTAATTAGACGACTCTGCAAAAAGCAAGAATTGCATTTAACAATGTTTTCTCTTCTTTAATACCACTGTAAGCTATGATTAACATGAGGGAATTAAAGTTGATCAAAGGAAAGATTTGTGCTAAGAGTCAAATATCTGCTAGTAACAGCTCACATCTTTTTCAGCACTGCCACCTCCTATGTTGTCCGCAAAGAATTTTCATAGAAATCGCTGTGCATCTTGGAATGATTGTTGAAAAATATTTATGGGTCATATATTTACAGGTTTCAGCTCTTGCTGACACTTAGAATGGTCACAGTCAAACAGAAAAAGGGAGATGGTGGGTTTGTTTGAACTATTTTTGTGTGGAGCATGTAGAACAAACTATGTCTGACTGTCCCTCACAAAAAGACCGCCTCTGTTTCATGTTTTCACACAGATGAGAGGAATTTGTCTCTAACTTTGCTCAAAATGTTCTACAAAAAAACTTCGAAGTTAGTCTCGTGTGTGACTGCTGCTTGTACGTTATTAAGAGCAGAACTATTATTTATTATTTATTATTGTTATACTACTATTTATTTTTCCATAAATATAAATAACATTTTTTAAAAGAGAATAAATGTACTGATAATACAATACTTAAGCAGGCGAAGCTTCTCTCAGCTCCAGGTAAGCATTATCTGTTATAATGTGTAGTACTGATCTCTGTGATGTGAAGCCTTGAAACTGAAAAGCAAATGCATGAGCAGCGATTTGGAAAATTTACACTGGCAGCAAGAGGAACAGTAACCTTGTACCTACTGATCTTTAAAATAAAGTTGCTTGAAAACTGAACAAACTTTGGCCATCAGTGTTACATCCACAGATCAAATGAAAGTAAGATGTTTTGGGTTTTTTAATCGAAACTATATTACAGGTTTTTCTCATTTTAACATTATTGTTTATTAAGAATTTCTTTACCACATTAAATTTCTGATTAAAATTCTAAAAAAAATTGTAAATTTGTTTTTTAAGTAGTTTTCAGTTAACTTTCTTGGTGTTTATACAAGCTTTGCAAACGAATAAAAAGTAAGCATCAGCTCAGAATTTTGAATTAAGTGGAGCTTTTTCTTTTTCTTTTTTTTAAAGTATGACAAAATATTTGGTATGCATCAGCATGTCTGGTCTCCCTGACACTTTTTGGTGAGCAGTAAATGTTGAATATAAATGTCCTCTTGTCCAAACATGAATAAAAATGTTTTTTAAAAAAATGTGCTTAAATCCATGCTGGCTCCGTCGATCAAAAACACAGTTTTGTCTTGGCATAAAAAAACCCTCAGATTTAGAACTGTATACAATATTTATTGACAATGTATTAATTTCCATAGGATTTTCATAGTAAAGACAGACACTGAATTTTACAGTCTTATCTTTGAGAAGTGTACAGCTCTGGGTTTTCCGGGAATGTTCTTGTGAGTGACACATACAAGGATTTCTCAAAGTGGAGGGTGTTGAGAGGGTAAGAAGGATTGACGCTCCTTGGAGTGAAGTCCAGGGCAGCAGGATGCTAAGGCTTTTTCTGTGAGTGTGTGCAAACATACACTGTCACCAAGATGTGTCATTTAGGCTTTTAGGATGTCAGTTTGTCCTTGCTCTCCAGAGGAGACTCTGCTGTCTATTGAGAAAACTCACCTTAAAAAAAAAAAAAAGAAAAAAAAATCCAGAAATGAAGAAAAATAAAGACATTTTCAAACCTTTTCCAACCATGTATTTTTACACTTTGTACCAGAGATCATAAAAGGATTTTGTAAGCATACATGTCATTGAGTTTTTCACAATTCCTTGAGGACAATGAATTCATTCTGTATAGTATAAATGTGAAAATTGCCAAAATTGGACTTTTGCAAACAACGTTTGCATTTTGTTTTGTTTTTTTACATAGGAGTACAGTAGTATAAAAATATATGAAACAAAAAAGCACTGTGAAATACAAACACATATTCAAAGTGTAGAACTTATGAAGCAGACCTTTTTTTTTTGCCAGTTTTCAGTGTGCTTTGAAAATAGAAACATTACCATCTGGCTGACATACATCCATTCCACACTCTCACACCATTAAAACACACCATCATACCACATACAGTAGGCTAATGTTTCAAAGATTAAGAAAATTTGTTGTACTGGGTTGGTTAAGACTTTAGAAGTCTATGGCTGAGGTGGATTCAGTACCTTAATGACTTTCAAAGTATTTTAGAATCTGCCAATGCTAAAAAAGTGTGTCACACTGTAAGGACTCTATATGTCTTTTGTATACTCTAATATGAGATTCACATGAAACAAAGAAAATAAAGAAACTGTAGAGAAATTATCGCTAAAGTACAGAGCCCGGAAGGTGACATGGGTTTATTTTTCTTAAAATGCTAGCGCATTTCGTATTTCAGTTTATAAAACACACGTGCCAAATAGAAAATGTGCTTGTGTTTTACAAATCGCGTGTGCATTTTAAAAACACGTGCATGCGAAATATGAATAAAACACATGCGCAATTTCTTAAACACGTGTGTGCGAAACAGAAAATGTGCGTGCGTTTAAAAAAAACATAAACACATCAATGTCACCTCCTAGGCTCCATACAGAAGAGCTCACCAAGGTACTTTTTTCCTTACGTACAATTCTTGGGTTTGAAGTCATAGTTTGTGTGAGTTGTGTTGACCTGAGATGCTTGACTTTCGGGCTTATACAAAGGCAAAACTAGCCTTGTTATTACTTGACCCTTGTGTGTGTGTGTGTGTGTGTGTACATGTACATATGTCTTTGTGTGTGTTTAAAAAAAGGTGGTATACATTAAGCTGTATTTAGCTGATCATTGGTACATGAAATTGTTACTTTTGCTGACACATTACAGCAAAATGCTGCAAAAGAATATCAACTACATTCAAGAACATGTTGTATTTTGGCAAAACCAAAGAAATGTGCTTAGAGTGAGCAAAAACAAACAAAACGTGATCAAGTGACACTGCAAAATAGTCTATTTACATTGTTTCACATCAGCTTTTGCATTCTCTTAACATTACAGTATAAACAATATTTAAAATGTTCTGTCTTTTCCATCAAAAGCTCATATGTATTTACAAGAATAATATGTTCCAATTGCTGATTAATAATACACTATCTGATATATATACATACTTTTATTTAAATATGTTTTCTGGGACTTGATCCCAAATTTAAGTTCAATAATAGTAATCAACTATAGAAAAATTTACAATGCCAATAGTCAACTTTTTTTATTTTCTCATAAATCTCAGAATCTGTCTGGATCCCTTCACTTCTGTGTTTTAACATGAAAAAACTTAAAAGAAAATGCATAAGAGAAAGATATTGCAAACAAGAAAAATAAGAAGAATTTTCTTGACATATTTACCCGAGTATCAAAAAAACAAAACAAACTATTTACTTAGTATGTGCAGTTTTCAATACCTAGATAAACACACTGTGAAAATGATGGTTAATATGTAAACACCAGTGAGGTGAAAGTCCAAGGTTCAGTCCAAGTTTACACTTCAGTTGTTGGGCAGTGTTTGTGGAAATGCTTCCTTGTGTCATTTTTCAATGCCGTAAACTGTTACATAAATGCTTCATAGAAAAATGTAAATATTTCCAATATTAACCAGACATACTAGTTACAAATCAATTACAGACTTATACATTTTTTTTAAAATCTCATTTGTGAGGTAAATTAAACACAAAAAAAGCACAAATGAAATGAAACAATTCAGTGAGGAAGGGGAAAGTGAACCAAAACAGAATATCAAAGTGTTACTACTGTACAGAGCATGCAATGAGACACAACTGTATGTAGCTACATTTTCATTAAACAACTAGAATATTAATGTTGGAGTGACGCACTCACGCCTCCACAGTCCAAATGAATGGTGAATCAGGAGAAATGATCCCTTTGAATTGGATTCTGTTTTAGGTGAACTCAGGAAGATCAGAGTAAAAGGTTCCAGTTACTAATTCTCATTTTCATTTTCTTTTTCAGCTTTTTTATGTTTACTCAGCTGCTCCAACTTGAATTCCACATTTCACACTTGGATAAATGACCAAAAAAAAAACACAAAACAAAAAACAAAAAACAAAAAAACAAACAAACAAAAAACAAAAAACAAAACAGTTCATTCATTCACGCGGGCAGTGTGGCAACTCTATTGGAAAAGGGGGGATAGACACTCATGTGTTGCAGCCCTATTGTATTTTTTACAGTTTTACCGTGCTGAAACTGAAACAATGTGTGATTATAGTCATATTAATAAAGTTCCTCTTAAGACACATCCCATAAGCACCAGGTATTAGAGGAACTACGGTACAGCCTCTATGGCTTTTAAGAACTTGTGTGCAAAATCTGGTATAAAATCTCCCTTGTGTACATACAGTCAAAAGCACAGCATTATTAATAAATGATCTGTTATTATCTGTAATAAGTTCATTTTGGATTTACGGCTATGTCCTTCATTATCATCAACCCATTTTTTAGTCTGTAAAACAATGCGTGACTGCGAGGGTTTTAAACTTCTACAAAATTGTAATAATCTTGGTGGGGACGCAGATGTGTTAAACTCCTTAGCAACAAATACATTTTAATAATAAAACAAAGATATTAAAATAATTCTTTAAAAGTTAATATTTTATTACTTGTGCTTTTTATGCATTCTTGCCTTTCAACAGACAATCAATTTAAGCTTTTCTATATGTTCTTCTTTAATAATAAAATAATTATCAGAGCTGATTTAGTGGCTGTTCAGCAGCTGTGGACATTTCATTTTTTCAGTATTGTAAATAGGAAACCAAAGTAATGTGTGAATAGAAAAAAAAGTGAGAGAGTTTAAAAAGAAATTTTCTGGGTTGTAATATCCCCATATCAATTGCTATACAGTTGATATTTACATATAAATCTCATTAAATAGAAACTACTTTTTTTCAGATGCAGTTCTTTCCAAAGATTTTATACCATGTATTTGTGCTTTGGGGTTAAATTCATTATTAATAATTGCAAAAAGATATACATAAAGGTAATTCGCTAAAGACACTTTTTTATGTTCTCTTTCTTACATATTTCTCTCACTCTTTTTTTTTTTTTTAACTCTAATCAGTTTCACACGGTGGAAGGTACAGAATAACAGCAATCCTAATCAGCTGTCAGCTATTTAGCTACTTCTTTACATTATGCCTTTAGCAACCTTTGATAGACCTGGGGAGTGCAATCTGAGTTATAACCTGAACATTTTGGAATGATCTTAGTTTAAAGTATTTAATGTCAGCCTGACTGAAATGGTGAAAAAATGCTCATGAACAAATTCTATAGTTCTCTAAATATGTAAAAGCAGAAAAAGGTTGATCTGAAATGTCTTTCACATTTCATGATATTGTAAATTGTGAACTTCAGGCCCTTATAATATTAGTATGAAATTAATTCTAATACCAACAAATTCTGTTGTTTTGTTTTTTTGACATAATTAACAAAAACAAAAACAAACAAACAAACAAACAAAAACCCCATTGCCCTGAACTCACTTTAGCACTTTACATATTGTCAGTTCAACTGAAGGGTAATTAAATACGTAAACTTGTCAATTTGTATCTGAAGGACAGAGGTGGAAGTAAGTCACAGATGTGCAAGTCACGGGCAGGTCTCAAGTCCCGAGTTACTGTGGTGAGAAGTCAAGTCGAGACACTACTGTAAGTCAAGCAACCCAAGTCGTTGTTCAGGTCAAAAAAGTCCAAGAAAAATGATAAGAAAATCGGGTGATCTCAAGTTTTCAGTCAAGTAGGATTGCCAGAGTTGCACAGGGAAGTGAGAAATTCTTGAGAGTTGCTCGCAAGAGTGAGCTTTATCATGGCGACTTACTATCGCTAGTTACTTTTCTATAAACAAACAAAACAAACAGCATAACAAAGACCAAATTATGGAGTAAATCAACCAAAACCACCAAAAAAATGTCACTGTTTATCACTCAGATCTGTCCAGCGCAAAAGGAGATTACATCACCAACTTCACTAGCTCGTCGCACTACCCAAACTCAAACAATGGAGAGAGAAGCATCCAAATTAAAATATAGCCATTTTGAAACATTTCTAATACAGCAGTGACCATGATGCATTTTAATAATATGCTAAAGTAAGGTCTTGACAGGATAGGCTTTTTTTTGCACAGTTGGAACAACATTGGCAGATTTGTGACTATGGCCGTTTAGTCATGAGTTATCAGGCTCCTGATTGTCTTCTACATTGACAATATGTCTTTTCAATAAAATGCATAATTGTTTTGAAGCCAAGTCTATCATAGATTAAGCTAAATGTCAGCTTTCTATAATGCTTAACCAGCCAGTAAGTTAGCTAAATAGACACACCATCCCTTTCTTTGTAGGTTTTGTAGTAAAAGACAAAGTTGAATGAGGTGGTTGTGTCACAGATTTTCGAGAGAACAGAGTAATCCTCGAGTCCAAATTTATGTTTTGGGGACCAGCCAACTCCATTAAAGCCACTCTTTGTGCTGGCCCTCTGCTGGTTTGCTGTGTCCTAGTAAGTTACTAAGTTCAATGAAATGCTCAAAAAACAAAACATAACTCTTTAACTATCTATAGAAATAAAAACATTTTATAAAAAAGTCGTCCTCTTGAGTTAGCTGTCGTGAGCCTTGATCAAGTCACGATTTTATGTCAAAATCAATTCGAGTCAGTGTTCGTCAGCAAGTCAGGTCTGACTTGAGTCAAGTCATGTGACTCACCAACACCTCTGTTAACTGATATTTGGCAATGAATATGTATGTAAGTCTAACATGATGAAAAACATAAAAAAATTCAAACAAACATTTAAAAAATGTCAAGATACACAATACACAAATTATCTAAAACTTGTGACAATTACTCAGGTACAGGCACCTTTTTATGTTTGTAATCTCTCCTCTATAAGGTTTTCATGTGTTAGCCACATTTCGTGGTATTCAAAGATATGATGGAACTCCTGAATATAGTAATTCAGTCCAGTGTTACAAGATCACATAAAAAATGAAACGAACCAGATACAAATAAATGAGCAACAGATTTTGCTGTTTGTTCTTGCCCTCACTGATGTCCTGTTTTTTCCTTTTAATTGACATAGTAAAGCCAGTAAACAATGTTTAAGAAGGAAAAGACTGTTTGGAAGATCATCCTCGACCATTTGTCGATAGAGTTTACATCAGTCAAGTCTGTGATGGTGATCTTAAGCTGTGAAGCGCGCCTCCGTAGTCGACTCTTCTTTTGAGTCATGTGGCACTCCAGTGTGTTTCGGCCAAAGTTGTGCCTGGCCAGTCCTGCTTTGCGATACTGTAGAGTTGAGCTGTCGTATTTCAGCATGGTGTTTCGTGGGTCATTGAGACCCAGAGCGAGCTCTGAAACGCCCATGTCGTTTTTGATGTCCAGGGTGCCCAAAAGGATGTTTTCATGTGGGTCCATCTGCCCAAGGAAAAGAGTCAGGTTTGTCTGGTGTATCATTTTTTTTCTCTCAAATAAATTACTTCATCAAAATCGATCTAAATTATATTTTAAAAAAGACAATAAAAAGATATTTCATTCTTAACATATATAAATTAACAATGATTGCACTGATTGCGTGGAATTGTGAAAGGGGTCGCCCCTAGTGTTAAACCCACAGGGGATTCTTACTGTCTAAGATCTGTGTTAGCATGTTTTAATGCCGCTGTATTGGTTTTATTTGCCTGGATAAATTTAGTGACTAGCCGGTGAACCCAATGTAGCATTTGGAAGCCAAATATTTCCTTTAGGAGTTGGTAAACATCAGTAACTATCAATATAAGACTTATCGTCATCAGGTTTCCAACAATAAAACTCCTTAACAAATTCTTATGCCACTCTCTGTCAAATGTGTAAACAGTCAAAAGTTAGGTAAGAAAATATTTATATGAACTTTACTATAAGATTAAAGACTAATGTTGTGTTACATCTTGTTTTGCTGCCTGCAAGTGGCCAAAAATCTTTGAAACTGCTTTAAAATTAAACTATAGTAGCTATTTACTTTTCCATTTGTAAAACAGGTAAATGCGGTACCTTATTTTTCTGATCTCCGAGTCCAATTGCTGCGTCATCCACAAAGATTGGCTCCCACATCGAGTCATGACCGTCAAGATCTCTTTGTTTCATTCTTGCATACAGAGTATCATCTCTGCCGACTACATTGCCCACCAGCCACTGCAAGCAGACAGAATTGCCATGTTTACTTGAGCAACTGAAAAGTCGTTTCATCTGTTGTGTAATCAGCTGATAGGAGCTACGCTCACACACAGTCATGTAACATGCTGTCTCTGCTAGTAAGCATTTGGTTCATGTCAGCTGGGAGCGTAAAGTCAGAAAGTGAGCACAACTTTTTCAAGACCAAGACAGAAGTGACTCAGAGACCTTCTTTACCTCCTTCTCAGCTGGCAACCTGTCACGTTGAAACAGGGACAGTACAAGCTTATTAGGTTGGTTTTGCTTGGCAGACTGAAGGCTGGAAACATTAGGTCAACCCTCCATTTGAAGTGGTGACATTTCTTTTCTTTGCAAGTAATTATTCTGAGCTCCCAAGACAGCTCCATGAATAATTAAATTGAAACTCATTGCAAAGTAAAGAAAATATTTGATTCAGTGAATCTAGAGCAAAGGAAACTGCTTTCACTTGAAAATTTGAGCACATGGGAGCTCATCAAGAGGATATGCTTCTATGTTCTTTTTAATTATTTATTTATTTTTTTAATTTTGGCATTTGCAGAAAATTAGTTATTTCTAAATGAAAATAAAAGTTCCATTAACTACAGAGACGTGCAAAGCTATTTCTACCTTGTTTGGATCCATCCTCATCTTTTCGTTGTTAGCTGTGGCTGTTTTTTCAGCTGCCTTTTTCTGCCGCTGAGGGCCCCGTCCGAAGAAGATGTAGTTTACCAGCGCGTACTCCAGCAGAGCCAAAAAGACAAAGACGAAGCAGCCCATGAGGTACATGTCTATGGCCTTGACGTATGGGATTTTGGGGAGGGTTTCTCTCAGGTGGGTGTTAATGGTGGTCATGGTGAGCACAGTGGTAATACCTGATGGGGAAGAAAATTTAAATAAGAGGTTTCAATATTGCTTTATAAATCAAACACCAGAAGTTCAAAATATGCCACTTCTGTGTGAAAACTAGGGCCTGACCGATAAGGGTTTCTTTGGGCCGATGCCGATACCAATGTAAGGAGTGAGAAGTTTCGGCCAATTTCATATACAAATATATTATCAGCTGAATGTTCAAGTACTTGTGACAAAGATATGAAAAAGAAGCAGGATATCTTACATTTTTGCAACTTTATTGCAAACATCAGTGCACTAAACAAAAAACACTTCACTTATTAGTTAATAACGGACTGCCCTCTGCTGGACAAACTAGATAATTTTACCATTTAAATCAATAATGCAAGCATTTTCTTGGCTTAAAAAGCAGTTTCAACATTGTCCCATACTGAAGAAAGTATGCTGATACCGATATATCTGTAATAGGCAGATATGGGCTGATAATAACAGCAAACCATGAGCACCCATAAAATTACTTCTTGCCCTTTTCATTTTATTAAACCAGTAGTAGCATTCAGATAAAAGCCTTACTGAATCTACAATTCTGACTGAATGCGGCAGTTTTTTTCTTTTCAGCTGCAACTTGACACCATGTATGTGCTTCATTAAGCCTGTCAGGATCAATGAAACTGAGGGGCTTACCCCCCTGATTTTAAACTACACACTGGGATTGAAGCTGAAAAGACTGGCACCTGAAGCGGCGAAGCGATTTGAAATTCAAATGTCAACCTTGGTCTTGTTCATTAGCAGAGAACACCTCCTGAGAAAAGTTGTAGCCAGTTTTCAAAAAGCCTGGGCCCGCATACTGTGGGGATAGCTACTGTCAGGTTGACCTGCATATCAGTGTGTAGAGTTTGCGCTTATTATGAGTGACACGCATGCTCTTGCTAGTAGTAATTTAATTTCATATTTTTGTTGCTTCAACAAAGCAGTGGCTCTTGGATGTGATGTGCTAACAGTAGTGTTTGTCTATGTTATTATCTATTTGCAGTAATTACAGATTGTATAAGGGGCCCAATAGTAAAGATTAAACATTGTTTTTCATACATGATAAATTAATTGAGTCCTCAGCTCCTATAGAGCTCACAAATCCTCCCCCACGAACCTGTATATTCCATTTTGAAAGCACACAAAGTGTGATTATTTAAGGCAATTTCAGTTGAGAGTCACGGTAAACAATTACTAAATTATTATACAGCTGTCACAAAGCTGTCAGGTGACCACCGCTTAAAACAGGATTCAGGCAATTTTCCCAAGCTGTTGCTGCAAGAGCTTAACAACAACAACAAAGGATTTCTGCAGCATTGTGGCCATTTGAATCAGCCATTACAGGTCCTTTTAATGCTTGAAACCAGGTCAGAGTAAAGTGGTTCCTGGATGTCGTGTAGATTGGGGGGTGACCGAACATCTCCCAACTCTGCTGACCCGCCACCATTATGGAGCATTACCTTTTTTTTCCATCAAATCCCATGCATGCCTTCCCCCCGGATCACTAAATGCAGCTCAGTCGTCAATCAGTGAAATTGCCCTGTCGACTAAAGCGAGGGATGGGTAGAAGACTGAATGGAGCTGGGTAAAAAAAGAGGGAAGGGAGCATCCAATAAACACAGAATAAACCCGAAACTCAATACAAACCACACAGACTATGTGGGGTTTACATAATCGAGGATGACGGGGGAAAATTGTGACTTCCAGAAAAGCACAGAGGCTCTCAAATCAGAGTGGGAACAAGTCACTTTATAATACGTCTGTGTGACACAGAAACATTTGCTTTACTTGGATGGATGTTTGACCCTGTGAACACCCACAGTTATTGGAAAAACACTGAAACAGTGTAGTTGTGGACCAGTGCAGTGCTATTCTGCATTCTTTATGATCACGCGTAGAATTAAAAATGACACAAAGTGATTTATTAACCAAAGAAGTTATAAAGGTAAAATTTTAGGATAGATGGAACATTTGAAAATCTCGCAAGAGACAGTACTTCATATGGGACACAGATCAAATAGGTCTATAAAATATACTTTTTTTCTCTGTGAGAACATACATTGTTGATGCAACAGATTTCCTTTCCTTACTTAATATAAAATATGTTGTAATTTGTTTTTCCTCAACTTGTGTCTGAACGGTTCCTGTCTCTGTTTGCCCTTCAAGTAAAAGATGTCGGTGATATGACATAAAACTGGGAGGAAAAACATCTACGAATCGCTTTCTCTTGAATTTCCCTCATCAGTCTGTTTCAGTGGCGGTGCAATCTTCCTCCAAGTGTCCACCCCTGTTTCACCGTGTCCTGCCCATCTGTCTATATTTGTATTGCTTTGCCTCACCTAGAGCCACTCTGGCAGCCGAGGCGTCATAGTTGATCCAGAAGGAGACCCAGGAGAGGATGGTGATAAGTATAGAAGGCATGTACGTCTGCAGGATGAAGTACCCGATGTTTCTCTTCAGCTTAAAACTCAGGGACAGGCGAGGGTAAGAGCCTGGCCAGATGGGATGGGGGGAAAAAAAGCAAGCAGAGGCAATGTTAGGTGATGTATTTTCGCAAAATTTCCCACAGCCGCCAGGTATGCAGGACCTTTTTCTAAATATGCTATTTTGGTAATATCGCTCTCCCCTACAGTGTACATGTATAATTTAAGATGTCCTTAGACCTCAGCAGAAGTTCAGGCATGAAGTCTTTCACAAAAAAACAGGAAATTTACCCAAAAAGTGTGATAGTTTCTGATCTTCCATCCCTATGATAGAGGTCCGGTTAATTTTAGGCATTACATCATACCTAAATAAAGTCAGAACTTTGTTTTAGTGGTTAAAAGAATGGGTAAGAACGTCAGTTTCTGGTGTTGAAGTCAGACACTTTGTGCAACTTGTACCTTGAACTTCTGCCGTGTTATTCTTTTTAATGGCTGTCAGAGAAAGTAACTACATTTTGTTTTAAAACGGCAATGCAACAAATTCAGGTCAGAAGTCTCTCAGGGATTGCAGACATTAATAACAAATATGTGTAAAGTGCTTTAGCTGCCAGTTCTTTCATCAAACTTTTGGTAAATCTAAAAAAAACATTTACTCCATTTGAAACAAACAAACAAATCTACTTATTCGTTTATTCAAAGCCCCCAAAAATCAAAAGAAATACAAAGAAATTAAAAAAAAAAAAAAAGAAAGCAAATCCTTACATTTCTGGAGTGACTAGAAGTAAATGTTTGTCTTA
>JAPZDX010000006.1:18131601-18144045 GCA_029783625.1 Naso annulatus | reverse complement strand
AAGGATAAAAAAAAGGGAGAGGGGAAGAAAAGATAGTAAAAAAAAAGGAAAGACACACAATAAAAGGTTTGGATTGCCTTAGCTTCACAGAACCAGTCAATTTCTATGAAATGTTCACTGGTTCGTTCTCACATCTTGTCACTGACGCGTTAACATCGCCCATTTCTCTGAACACTGCTCTTCTTAAGTTCTTATCCTATGAGTTCACTGTTCCACATTTTATATTTCAGTCACTATTTTCAGCCATTCATCTTGTTTTGGTGGTTCAGCTTTAAACCGACTTGTTGTAATACCCTTTTTGCAAGCTGCCAACAAAATTTTAAACAAAAACCTGCATTTTCCCAGTGAAATAACCAAAATACAGCATGACGAATAATTTAGGTACATCATAGCCCAGAATTCTAACTTTAATTGTATGAACATCTCCACAAAATTGTACAGTTACAGGACAAAACCAAATTACTTGTGAATGGTCTACATTTGCTGCCCCACATTGTCGCCAACACGGTTGTGCTAAAGACAAATCCTTGCTCTTAATTTGGGTGTAATGAAGAATCTAATTGCATTCTTCGAACAATATTCCCTACAAGCACGCAATGATGTTGTAGACTGTGGTGTTCTCCCATATGTAGTCAGTCATGTTCTAAAACGTTTATACCCAGTTCTCTTCAAGAGTGTTTTAATTTTAGGACTTGTATCTGCCTTAGTTCTGGCATATGTTAGTAGGTAAGATGATTTATGTGCAAAGAGTCAACACACTGGGCTGAAGATATCTCTGGATGAAGAGAGCCCAATGAGATTTTTTTAACCTAGAAGTAGAATTTCTCTTTTAGAATTGTGTGGCACCAAGTGAAGTCAGTTTAAAAAAAAAAAAATCAGAGCCTCGTGTATATCCGTACTGCTTACAAATCCACGCGCACATTTTATGTGCTGTCAGATTCATTATTAGTGTCCACAGTTTAACAACCCATGCCTACAGATTTACAATAAGGATGCTAAAACGTGGGCACGGATTGTAAATATGAGGGAACGGATAAACTGGCTAAACTGATTGTTGATATCAGGGGTTCTCGGCAGAGCTGAGCACACCCTGTGTTTTGTGACATCACCTTTGCTGTGTTTAAGTTCTGGCCAGCTTGAAGGATGAATGCATACCTTGAGTCGTATTACTCCCTGTTGTGATTTGATGAAGGGCCCAAATTTACTCTGGTGCTGAATACTTTTTCCTCTGTTCTGTGTTCTGTTTTTGATTAGTTTTCCTTGTCACGTGCATAAGGATGCTCATGCATGCACTCGCCTCCAGATTTACAGGTGGCAGTGACAAGATATGCAGCAATGCACCAGCAAAAGCAGGGAACACAAGGACTCCAACCTAATAAACATGACTGTAAATTATGCTGGATTTGAAAAACTCCAAATGCTTCACAAAGGAGGAAAGGCATTTAACGCGTTTCTTAGAGCTATATACACTGCATTCTGGTCAGTAACAGTGCATATTAAAATTATATTTGTTTGTTTACAAGAACACTCCACAGGGTCCCTCTAAGTCGCGGGAGGAGGGGTAAAACTGTTCTGTATTAAATCACTTTCTGTTGGTGTTGGTGCATTCATGGATGCGAGTAAACAGATAAATTGTGATGTCAGTGGTAACTGAGAAATCCCTCTAGTTACCTGAGCAGGTGGTGGGTTCCAGTTAAGTGAGGCACAAAAAATAAAATGCCTGTCATGCCGAGGGGGAGCAGGTGGCAGCTTGCAGAGCTCTGTTTGTTGTATTATTCACTTTATCTTGAGTTGTTTTAATTTAACTTCCCAGGACTTGTTTTTCACTTGCTTCCATTAATATTTCTGTTACTTAATGCCACTTCTTGTACGTATTCCCGATTATCAGAGCTGCTTTCTACAAAATTTCCTTTAAGTTCCTTCCTAAAATGACTCATATTACTTAATATGTGGATAAATATGTTCTACTATCTCTGTAATGCAGGTTTGGTAAACCTTTGGTGACTAAAATTGTTCAGTTAATGTTGGTCGTAATGAAATTAACCAAGGTTGCGGTTATTAGGAAGCAGAGAACAAACTGCAGCCTCTCGTGTCAGATATTAGATCAAAATGTTGTGGCATGTTTCCGAATTTATTTGGCAATCTCTCTTATTCTTTATTTATGTATTCTTGCAATCCAAAAATACGGGTGAGCAGTTTGTGAATCCAGCAAACCATTAGTCACAGGCAGGGCGGTAAAAGTCCCTGGGCTATCCAAAATGAATCATTTACATCTTTTCATCTCCACAGAAGCATGAGCTTTTCAATTTTTTCCTTCCCTCCCTCTGCGCGAACCTCAATTCATTTCAACAAGGCTACAAATGACAAGCATATAGGACAAGATCCTTGTCCATGCACAAAATCCTAAATACATTTTTCAACAC
Source organism: Naso annulatus (assembly GCA_029783625.1). Taxonomy (NCBI): domain Eukaryota; kingdom Metazoa; phylum Chordata; class Actinopteri; order Acanthuriformes; family Acanthuridae; genus Naso; species Naso annulatus. Next base: position 18,141,622 of record JAPZDX010000006.1, on the reverse strand, counting down.
ATAAAGTGATGTTTATAAAAGAAGTGTATACGTTGATGATGTATGCATCTCATACATACAGCAGAATCTGAATACACACGTTCTTCAACAGTTTGCTGTTTTAAGAGATGACATGGACATGAAATATGAGGTCAGGCACGTAAACTTAGAGTGCATTGCTTGTTTATTTCCCAAATTCAGTGACATTTTGCAGTAGAATTTCGTATAAACATCACTCAGAGATGCATTCATGAACCTAATTTTAAATTGTTTACAAGTGATGAATTTCTTTTGACATTGACTTCATTGACATTGAAGGCTAATGATCTTCTCATCTGATCCTAAAGCACTTTGAAGTATCAATATTAGCTCTACGGATTAATCACTGATCACCCCTCTGATGTTTAATGATGATTGGGATATTACACAATTGATTGCTTGTGTGATGAATTAGTTATGCAGGCGTTATGAATAGCCACATTTGTGCATTTCTGTCAATTCTAATGACGCATGTTCTGATGCTGTTTGAGAACCTTGATGATGTTCATTGTTGTCAAATTATATTTTTTCCTTCTTTTTTTTTGGAGGAAAACCAAATTGCTAATCAGGTTTGATATTAGCATTTTTGCCAGTGGCTCCCCTCGAAAAATGAAAATGTGGATGACAAGCGAACACATTTTGGTACATTTGTGTCAGCGTTTAGGTCCTTTGACCTTATGGACAGCAGTAGTATTTCTAAAGTTAAGAGCAATGGGGCATGAGGGATTCTTTGTTTTTTTAACTTAAGATGAGTTGGAAAAATGTTTTTTATGCATGTAGAAAATGTCATGCTTTTTTTAAAAATAGTGTAGTTCTTTGCACTGATTAATAAAGCGTGAAAGAAAGCAATGTGTCAGGAAACACATATCAGTCTGACACTGTTGCCATGCCTGCAGCAACCTCAAACTAAAAGGGTAAAGGATTTGAATCTCTGGGGAAATCACAAAAATAATTATCAGCAGAGGCCCCTTCCATGTTGGAAAACACAGACTGCAGTTATTTGCCAAACCATCTCCACTCTTATTTTAGAGACCTGAGGGACGACCTGCCACAGGCTCATAATGTGAGCAGATTGCAAGGGACAGCGGTCACAAGTTTCAAATTCATTAGTGGGTTAAAGACAAGCAGGAGACTCGCTGTCACTGGACGGCCGCTCGCCTTTAACAGGCTCAATCTTGCACCAAGCGGAGAGCAGTTGTGCTGTGATGCATCTGTAAAGGAAAGGGGGAAGACCTGTGTAGCTGACCTGAGGTCACCTTGTCAAACCTGTTGAAAGACAACTTTAATTATTTTTTCTCCTACTGGCTACATCACAGCCTACACACAACAATGTTTCTCATCCAATTCCACATCTCTTTCACACTTATCTGCAACACCTTAGGTGTACACCATGCACTAAGCAAAACACATTCTAGTCCATTAGCTGACTATTGTACAGTTGAGTCCACCTGCATTCCTGTAAACACACTCTCACAGAACTCAGCAGGCTGCTGGACAAATGGTCTGTATCTGTCTGCAGTACATTTTGTAAAGTGGCAATGGAGCTGAGTGCATTGTTAGTCTTGCATACAATAAGTTCTACTTCTTTGTCTTGCATTTAGACGGGGGCAAAAACACCAAGTGAAGGAGTTCAGGTATCCTGAGGTCTTATTCATGAGTGAGGGGACAATGGAGCAGGAAACTGGACAGAGAATTGGTGCAGTGGGAGCAGTTTCGCGTTAGCTTTACCGCACTCTTGTGACAAAAAGGGAGCTGAGCTGAAAGGCAAAGTTCTCGACCTACTGGTCAACCTTTGTTCCTTCCCTCACCTATGGTTATAAAGGGTGGGTCAGGACTGAAAGAATGAAATCGCGAATACACGCAACTGAAATGGGTTCACTCAGGAGGGTGGCTGGTGTCTCCCTTAGGGATAAGATGAGGCGTTCAGTCATGTGAGGGACTTGGAGTAGAGCTGCTGCACCTTTGTGTTGAAAGGCGCCAGTTGAGGTGGTTCGGCATCTGGTAAGGATGCCTCCAGGTCGCCTCCCTGGGGAGGTGTTCCAGGCATGTCTAGCTAGGAAGAGGCCCAGGGGCAGGCCCAGGTCCAGGTGGAGAGATTATATTCCTGCACGAGCCTCAGAACACCTCAGGATCCCCCAGTCAGTGTTGGCTGATGTGGCCAGGGAAAGGGAGGTCTAGGGCCCCCTGCTGAACCTGCTGCCTCCGCAACCTGACCATGGATAAGCGATTAATGATGGATGGATGGATTGACAAACTGCTAGAGAAGGTGATCTTGGATGTACTGGTGTTATCTGTTCATATCAATGGCAAGTGAAAAAAGTCGGTACTCTTTCAAAAAGGACCTTGTACGACACTGTAAGCACCAGACGTCTCCCAGACTTTGCTGTTTAACTATATCGCGCAGTCATGATTTTACAAAAATTCCACAACCTCTCTTTGCTCCTCATGCTGTATTTCCCTTTGAACACCAGCACCAGCTGTATAGCCCTTCCAGCTCACTTGCAAAACTGACTGTAACACCCTTTAGTCCGGACTCTATCTTGCAACTGCGCTGCGTTCTGACACATATAAAGCCATCCAGCTGAACCTTGACCAAGATTCTGCAAGTCAAGTCATTTCAGTTTGCTCACAAATTTCATTTTACGAACAACTACAGATGAATCCTTCACTGCTGTCATCCACCTCTAGCAGTCCCTAAAATAAGGTGGTAGAACTTTTTGCATTTGAGCAGCACTAAGCATCAAGGCTTTTAGTTGTGTTGGGCAACACAAGTGTTATGAGAAATTAGAGCAATCTGAGCCTTCTTGAGCCATCAGCAAATCTTAAAAGAAACACAAACAAACAAAAAACCTTGTGTGTTTTTCGTTTTTTTTTCCATTAACAAAGATGAAAAGCTAAGCATGGAGAAACTGAAAGAGACTGATGGAGATTCGACAAAGGTCCTGGGATGCATTGAAACCTTAAAACCCACCATGCTGTGCTTAAATGCTGGGTGTTATAATGCTGCCTCCAGCACCCCGAGGACACCCCTGATGTGCTGCTTGTAAATTGCTGTCATTTGAAACTGTGTGGCAGCTTTGAGCTGCCGACAGCACAAGCAATAGCTCCCCTTTATCACTCCAGCACCACGGACAGCATACATTACACAAAGTAGTGTTGTAGGTGTTAATAATGGATTATCCACACCAAGCAGGCTGATTTAAACTATTTTACCTGAATTTTCATTGATTTTCCAAAGTCTGTGTGTCATTTAAGTGTAGCTCTTGCACCCAGTTTTTGTATACTTAAACAGCCTTACAGTGTTTTTTTTTTTTTTTTTTGAACTGCTGCATTTTTTTTCCTACAGGAGCGACCTCAACTGAGGGTATATTTAGGAAGGAATAAATGTTTCTACTTTTACCGAGGAAAATACAGTAAATTGGATGGGCAGGATTATGTTGAAAATATTAAAATTCAGAGTAAATCCTTGTACCACAGTCGAGCACGAACTGTTGGGGCTCAGTGCGGGCCCACTCACACATAGTTCCTCACTGAGTTAAGCTGAGGCTATAACTATGTAAAGGTACAGACACTTACTGCAGAATAAAGATTTAAAGCTCTGATAATGAATAAAACTATTCATGAATAAAAGAAGGAATTTACTCACAGCTCTCGATCTCGAGTGTGCAGTTTTGCTCATCCAGCGGGTACAGTCTCAGATCCATCATACAAGCAGCAGTCGTAGTGATCCTGTAAACACATGACACAATGACACATTCAGTTCATGGTATTGTGGATTTTTTAAACAGCAAACAAACATATGTTCTGTTTTTGTTTTTCTCAGAGGGAGAATAAGAGAACTCCAGCACCACTAGTTAGAAGATAAACCATCACTTGCCTGCAATAATACAGAACTGTTACTCTATCTGTAGCAAAGATATTTAGAACCAAATGTTAAAGGACCAAATGTTAATTGTGTTAAATCTGAAGTTTGGTTAACTTTGGTTTACGAGATCGAGCATAACCCAAACCTCCATCCAACATGGATCCCGCTTTGGCACTCATGGTCCCTGTTTAACTGTTCAACCAAACACACACCTGATGCCAACATGTTTTAGACTTCCAGCATGTTAAACAAACAGAAGGAAATTGGATTTATCTCAGAAGCAGTAAGACTTGTAAACAGTCACAATGCAAGAAATGGTCAGTGTACCTGTATAGACCCGGGGTGTCCAAAATTTTTCAACTCAAGACCCAAAAGAGAAGTTTTGTGTCTTCCCGGGACCCAAACTTACAAAAATACATCAGAGATACATCATGACTTATAACTTGCTGATAATGAACACAACAATCCCTTAATTAAAATGTCTATAAAATAAATTACATTAACAGCAATTACACATTTTGTGTAATGTAGCCTAATGTAGTGTAGTGTAATGTTAAGTTTCTCACCACCTCATCAAATTATGTACAAAGATTTTGTGTGCATGTATTTTTTTACCCAGGGAAACAAAAGATGGACCCTCTTTTCTCATTTATTCAGGAAAATAAATTTACATATCAGCATTGTTTTGTATTCTGTTCTGCCATCTGACGACCCGTTAAAAACGAGTCTGTGACCCATTTCGGGTCCCGATCCTAAGTTTGGGAAAGGCTGGTTCATGCACTTGCACCTTGACTTTAATGACTTTTTACAGCTTCAGTCATTAATTCTTGTTTGTTATTGTTGTATTGTATTTTCCTTTTAGGTTTTTAAATGTGAGTAAATATACTGGTTATGTGTATTTGTGCACTAAATTGGCTGCCTCAAAATCGCCCCTTCAGGGGCTGATAAAGTACTTTTGAACTGAATTGAATTTGGATTGTGGTTTTCTAATTATTACAGAAGGTCAAAGGGGTTAACACAAACCACACACAATGTAAGAGATCAACAATACACCCCAACAGAAAGCCACAATACCCTGCAAGAGAAAAGTAAAATAAATCAGTGTTTGTTTGTTTCTTAAATCCTCACAGTGCTGCAAATTGGAGTTTATAAATATATGTGTCAAAATATTTAATTTCATCCTCCAAAGCACTAAGAAACTCACAGAATCCTAATGACTGTTCATTATCTACATAACAATGAGCAACGAAACAAGACTTCAGTCTTCAGAAACTCTACAGGTAAACGCAGGAGCCTTTGAGGGTTTTTCAGGGTGGTGACAGCAGTGATGGGAACTCCATTGGGGATTACAGGGCCGAAGCTAATCCTTATGTCCCAGTTTTAGCATTGTTTGGATAATCCTGTGGGTCCACTGTCAGGTCCTATCTGAGATGCGAGTCACTGCAGGGATCAAACTCAGTGGGACAGCGGTAACAGCAATAGGCCAGAGATAACAGTGGTAGTGTTTGCGCTCTGACTCCTGCGTGTCATGTCGTCACAAGCCGATATCCAAAAGACATTACAAGTCAAGAATATTGCTTGTATCAAAAGTCCAACTACGAATATGACTAAAAGAAGAAGAAATTACATATTTTACAATATAGCATGATGTGTTTTTACATAATGCATAATATATAAATAGAAACAAGGAATACATACAAAAAGGCTTTATGTAAGTGTTTGATTTACAAGGATTTTCGAGACTTTTTATGAGTGTAAAGTTTTGTCCATCCCTCCCTCTGTTGATTTGACTGACAGTACTTTTGCTTTGTGAACGCTGTTGTTGACTGTGAAAGGTTGTGCGAATAAACAAGAGCGAAATAAGTCGCGGGATGTTCTTTTGTGTCTGTCTGCATGTAGAATCAAAGCACTTTTTATGTTTTGAGTTCTTTTCCCCCTGAAGTGTCACTTGAGAGGGAAAAGAATGTGAGATGCTTGATAAAATAGTGGTGAGTTGATCTTTAAGCTAATGAAGTGATCTCCCTTCTGCATCTCAAGACACCAATAAAATTTAACGGCTGCAGCATTCAGTGTACATATTGCGTATTACAGACATAAATAAGCTGGCGAATGACAAGGGAGGTGTTTTTGTGTACGGCATGGGACCAATGGTCTCTAAAACACCAGTATGTATTTCATCCCAAAGCTGTTTCCTAATAAAGGATCTCAGTGTTATCATTTAGTTAACAAGAAAGCACTTTAAATGACAAATGTAAATCGTATGATCCTGTACAAGCCAAAGTGGGATCTATCTTTAATCTCCATCACCTGAGGTGCCATAGACCGACACTACCTGACTCGCTGGAACATGATGAGAAAAAAGATCAATAAGCCTGTAGATTAGTGTCTTCATCTCAACCAGGATGGCCTCAAGAGTGATTGTATAGACAGATACAAGAGCTTTGAGGTAAAAGGGACAGTGGAGCGTAAAAAGTGGCACCTGCAGCAAAACAATCTGACTTCCCCTCTAGAAGAATACATTTTGGACATAAAAACATCATAAAGTGGGCTAGAGTAAAGTCTATTTTAGTATAGTCAGTTCAAAGGGAATCAGACTGTTTTGGAAATTTGTTTAGGACTGTTTTATTTTTCTTTATGAACTGTTTATTTCTGTTTTAGTGAGAAAAACACCTCCAGTTGCTACTACATGAGTGACAATCAAAAGACCCGAAATCAAACTCATTATAATGTCAAACTCATCAAAACAGTGAAGCGTTGTTCGATTCATTTGACACTGATCTCGCCTTTACTTAAAGAGCAGCTTCAAACAGTAACTGTGATTTTTGGGTAATTAATTAAAAGACAAAGAACACAGAACGCTGGGTTTCTCTTCGTTCATGAATTGCACATGAATGAAACTGCCTGTGGTGAGTTATACCCCTTTTCCACCAAAATGAGCAGGTCTACCCGGGTTTTTTAAATGCAGGTCGACTCGCTAAAATTCATCTATCGACTCCATTCCCACTTTCCACACGCAAGGCAGTCTGTCCGTGAATTTTACGTGACGCGTCCTATTTTATGAAAGAGTGCAAGCTGCATTGTTTGGAAACATCTTTGTGATATGTTAGACAAAAATAAATGCCTGTCAACTTCAATATTTACTATAATTAATGACAAATGCAGATGAATCAGGGGTTAATCTGGAAATCTGTGATTGTAAAGTCCATCAGACATTGAAATCCTGCAGTGTGTCTGGATGGCACGATGCACCAGATGAAGAAGGAAAAGAAAATCACTGGGAAATTCGTCAGAAATTAGCGTGTTCACCCGGGTCTTACGTTTTCATTAACAGCGGAGCAGAGGTGAGATGAGATGAGAAAAACCTGCGTCTACTGCAGGGTCAATCGACCCGAGCGTAAACGGTGAGTGTACTCATTCCCACAGCACACAAAACATCGATCTTAGTGGGTTAACCCGGGTTTTTTGACTAGTGGAAAAGGGGTGTTATGCTCACATTTTGGACTTCTGTAGTTTTAAATCGCAACATGTATTGCAATAAGAAATAAACTGCAAGTGAAACAAATATTCAGACTAAAGTCAATTCAATTCAAGTCAAGTCAACTTTTACTGCTCCTATCATATTCTGTATTTCTGTGTCAGCATATTAGCATTTAGCCTTCCACTCACTACCAAAACAAACAGGCAGGGATGGATAATAAAGGATAATAACAGCAGCCAACCATGAGTCAATAGATAAGGCTATGTTGTCTATCAGACTTTGTGAGGGGAACATAAGGATGAGGTTGTGAGTAATAGGTTGCCTTTCTTTCTCTGGCTCTGGTCTTGTGTGAGAACCTGACTCCCACTGAGAGAGTTGCCACAGAGCAGCACAGCATGGTGGGTAATCGTCTAGGCACACCTGACAACATAGATAAAATTGTGCCAGAGGAGAGGCTCATCTTGAGTCCAATCCTCTGTGTTACACAGCAGAGATAATCACCCTTGTGTGTCTCTGTGCCTCTCTCTCCCTCTCCCTCTCTTTTGCTCTCTGCTCTCTTTACTCTCCGTCTCACTATTCCATTATTCAGACCAACAACAATTGCAACGCCCCCCCCCAAAAAAATAAAAAATAAAAAATCACAGTCATCCAAGATTAATGCAATTGCATATTGGACAACAACACGAAACACTATGTGATATTATTTGTTTGCAAGCTTTTAAAATGATAATGCTGCTATATTATTATACATTCACTGAGCTGTTGTAGTCAGTTTTCTACATGGAGGCATCCATTCTGTCTGTAAATCATGTGCGTGTGTGTCTGTATGTGTGTGTGTGTGTGTGGCTAAACAACTGAGCTCACCACAGTCACCATATGTTGAACAGGAGGGACGACACCTACCTGATTCAAAACAGTTCTTGTTGTATAACTTTCAGGCCAAACCAAAATTTAAGCATAATGCAGAGAAATGTTTGTTTTTTGTCACAGTTTCTGAAAGTTAGAATCCGTCGCTATGGTTAATATTTTGGTTAACATAGTATTTCTACACGCTCTCACTGAGGAATTCCGGATCCATTAATCACAGGCCTCAAGCCCCGCCCACCACTGCTTACACTCAGTTGACTGGTAAAAGAGCAGTGCACATAAAGGTGGCTAACATTAGCACAGAATAACCATCAGAGCCTCAGTCAGACCCAGACTGCAGCTGCCTTCTAATACCCATACTACAAAACTCTACTATTCAGTATGCAAGAAAATGATCAGGCATGTTCCAGTGCCTAGTATGTGAAATGTAGCAAGTCAGAATTACCAGGAAGTCCCACTACATCCGGTCAGATGTTGCCGTATGCACGCTGGCATGCTTTTCTGGCCATTTTGATCCACAATCCTCACACACGTCACAGTGTGTTACGCGAATATAAGTACTACATAAGTTCTGCAACTCCTATGCATAGTTAATACTAATATACTATTGCTGTATAAAGCCAAGTGGATAAATGAGTGCCAATGTTATTTTATATGTGAATGACTATTACCTTATTGTATACCTTTCCTTTGTACTCCAAAATTTCACTCTCAGACTCGAGGTTCAAAGCACACTATCATGACGTAGTAGTTTGTCCAAATTGTATGTCGTCTACTGCATGTAACAGTGTGTACTGTGCGAGGGCAGCTGCTGCATGTACTACAAGTAAAAAGCAAAAGTATGTGATTTGGAATGCACACAGAGATAAGCAGTCCATTGTGCACAAAAATCGGTGACTAACAGAAATGTTGTTTTTTTTTTTTTAGCTTGTCGGCTTGTAAGTGGCACAGTGTTCTTTATACTGACAAGTCCACTCTGAGCTGGGTTAGAGAACTGTAATTCAGCATAAAAACTGTATATTATTTTCAAAAAAAGAATGAAGAGAGATACTTTTCAGCCTCCTCCACAAATATAGACAGGACGAGTTCAGCGTCCAGAGAGACAAAAAACGTGACTAAAAACCTATTGGAAATGTGCCTTCCGATTGAATAAGTATTAAATAATAATAAGTATTAAAAGCAAGTCTTCAAAAAACACTTCCACCTATCACATGTTTAGTGTGCCTGACATCAAAAACACGGCATGATCTTTCTGTTGCTGTTTTGGTTGATGTTGGTTGATTCAAAACCAGCAGATAGATTGTAAGTTGAAGGATGCAGTCTGAGATGAATAACAACTCTCCCAATTCCATCTTTTTTTGTAAATAAGGAGTCACCACACAATAAATAAACATCAGTAGAAATTCTGACATCATTGTATCTGAGTATTCAAATCCAAAGTTACATTTTTCTTTTAGTCTTTTTTGCTGTCTTTGGTCATCAGCTTGAGTTCTGTGATAATCATGTGTTTGCAAGATAGCTACCTGAATGCTGTTTGAGTCATTGTCTGAGATCACTAATGGCTGGTGTCCATTTAGAAAAGTGCAAAACAAACACATGGTCCTTACTTGCATGCAGTTTACATGTGACCATTAAGGCTCATAAGAAAAAAAAAAAAAAGTTCATTTAAAGGGTGAAAAATCTGGTTCTGCAACCAGCCTCCTACAGTTAAATGACTATGATAGTGGTTTGTTCAAAAAGCTGGTGTTACATGAAGTGTTTAGCATCTTGATGTTATTGCTGAAATTCAGCCT
>JAPZDX010000006.1:18091005-18102565 GCA_029783625.1 Naso annulatus | reverse complement strand
TACAAGTGGCTGTTGCACTGCCTTCACTGTCCAATTTAAAATACTTCCAAACTGCAGACATTTTCGCTGTCCCGAGGTGCCAGCTTCACGTTTGCTCTGCGTTAGCCTACTGGCGCCCAGCTCACTACTACCACCGTTAACTGAACGCTAGGCCTACTACCTGCCTGCTGTAAACTGGGTAATATTTACGGCAAAACGTTACATTTAGAAAAATCCGAACTTTTCCACCCGATCCCGATCAGTTGAAAATCACATGATCGACCCTGATTTCCGATCACGTGATCAGATCAGGACATCACTAATTTTTTGTTTTTTCATTTTTTTGACAAAAGCATTAGAGGTGCATGTTGCAAGAGGCTTTCATGCCTTTGTTTTGAAAGCCAATGAAAGGAAGATGCAGCATATGTTTGACACAGCTTTGTTTTTTAACTAAATAAAGCTGTTTATAAGACACAGCAATGATGTCATTTGAGATTATCAAATGTAATATGGATATCAGTATAAACATCAATATTTTACATATTACTAAAACGAAAAAGGCAAATCCAGGATCAATCTGAATCCTTTCAAATCCCACAATTCGCTGTTGAATGACCTTCAGAATAATCATCTGATCTCGCAGTGAATCTGACCTGTTAGGCATTTAGAATTACTGTATGGAAATGGCAAATCGTCTCACTGGTGGCTTTGTTTGCCTATTAGGTTGTAGGGAAGCATCAGTGTTATACTGGGATTTTTTCCACAACCACTTAAAAGTTCCTGGTAGCATGTGAGGAACTCTAAACACTTCATGCATTGAGAAACAGCAACACTAAGTCCAACTAAGTCCTAACCTGTCCAAAAATGAGTCTGTTGGTTTTTATGCTTGTTTGAGGTGGAAAAGAGCAATGGAAACAGACTTCGCCAATCAATCAAAACGTACGTGAAGCATGGGACTTAAAAATCCACTTGGAGACTGAAAACAATAACAAAAGAGCCTCCATCCACTCTAGCGGTTTAATGATGTTTATCTCATTGCACAGCTTCTAATTCTGATATAGCAGCAGTGGATGGAAACGCTCATTATTTGCACTGCATTCTTTGCAGAAAGAAAGGAAATTCATTTAAGAATGACACGCTGGGTGTGCAGTTCTCTTTGGTTTGATTTGGCAGCCATCTTTGCATACTGTAGCCACTTCCATGGTTCACTCCAGAGTTAGCCCCAGCTTAGCTTAGCACAAACATGGGAACATGGCTGTGCTCAGGTTTTAACAACATGAAGCTGCCTTCACTTTGACAACAAACTTTATCTCACGCAAGCAACACAAAAATGAGAACTCCTGACTGTTTAGAAGACAATTTATTTATCAAACCCCAGATAACAACTTCTCTGACACCACCTGAACCGTTCAGATGCGCTATCATCCACCAGGTAGGTTCATAGCAAAACACTGAGTCATTTGCTAGTTCACTTGATCGTGGTGTGCTCTGTTCCCCTCTGAGCTGTGGATGGAATCGATAGGCAATTTGTTCACATAACAAAAACTGAAATTGCAGACAGGCTAAATTACCTCCCATCATATTTTCTGTACAATCCACAGCTAACGAGTGAGTTTCATCCACTAATTTGTGCTGACGTCTGGGTTACACTCTGTCTTCCTTTTTGCAACCTTCACCTCTTTCTGCTTTCTCTCTCCCTTCCCTCCCCATGTCATAAACTTCATGGATACCTGCTAAATGTGTATCGATGAACTTAATTCTATCTTCCCTCTGGTCTACAGCTTTAGCCAGCAGTTTGTATTTAACAGTGTCACTTTGAAAAGTGAAGAGAAAAGAAAATCAATTTGGTGTAACATCACAGTCATCTCCCTGGTGAAGGTGTCTCATACAGCCATGACAGATATCGATAACTTTAGCCTATCCGAAAAGTCTGTAAGAGGACTTCTTTCAAATTATAGTCTTTAACATGGCAACTGGATACTTGAGTGTTTGCAAGTTCAAGAGACCGTTTCATCTTGCAATAGGGTCTTGGCTCCTTATTCAGACTGAGTTTGACATTTTGCTACTGTAAGAGAATTTCAGCACAAGTTTGTAGTTCCTTGTCAGGGAAGTATCATTAGTATGGGAATGTGATTTTATATATATATAATATATATATACAATTTGTAGGTTTTTTTTAAACAGTCTGTTTATTAGATAAGTGAGGGAGGTGACAGGATTATGCTGGTTTTCTGAAAACAGTAGAAAGTAGTTAAAGTAGCTCGGCAGCTCATCAGCGCGGCCATCAGTCATACCTGCAGCAGCAGCAGCTATGACACGCAGCTCATGTGGGCATTGAAGTTACTTTAAAACCTTAAAACCCTCAGCATCTGATAGCAGCAATTTGCTAGAACTCTCACTGCTTCTGCTCTGAGTCATAGCTCAATCAAACAAGAACACACGGTCATGATGCACTTTTTTAGATTCAGTGCCACTTTCCAAGGGTACTGTCATCTGTAATGTATGTTGCAAGTAACATGAATCCACGAAGAAGTCTAAGAAAAAAAAGATTTCAGAACTTTCAAGAGAACTTAGAGCATGCATTTGTAATGCATTATGAATATATTTAAAATTATGGTACAGAACACCTATAGTGCTGTACAATCATAGTTACTGCCTAATCATAACCATTACCTTAATCATTACCACCCATAACGCAAGTGTGTTCATAATGTGTCATAATGCCCAGGCTCCATAGAAAGTTGCACCACATTTTTATCCTTATTAAGTAATCAAGTGATAGTTTTCTTTACACTCAAAGGTGCATTATACAAACACGAACTGCTTTTAGCACATGTAACATGCTTTAAATTTAAGATAAATATAATCAACATATATAAATCAATAAATACATAAATAAATGGGAACATTTGTAAACAGAGGCACAACTGATGTTGGGCAGTGTTTGTTTGCAAAAGGGTGGGCTGTATTCTCCTGGTGGACCGTAGAGGTATTGCAGATTGCAGGTGGGCTGCAGCCTGGACTATAGAAATTCTTGCTAAAACATATTATTTTTTAAATTTGGAAAAAATCCCCTTCTCTCTTTTGGATTTTGCCGTGCATCTTTTTCTAACACCCACCCAAAAAATTATGATTTCTAAATATTCCTAATAGTGTTGATAGTTTAGTGTTGATAGGAATCTTTGATACTATCAAATGATGTGTTTTTTTGTGCTTTAGTCATCTACATTATATTGTTTATTATGTTCAGTATATACACACCCACGACAAAATTAGTTGGTGTTGGGCATTTGAGGTTTTGCAGAATTTTTGGAGGGGCTTTAAGCCTCCAAAGCTTGAGAAAATTTGATCTGGCAACAATGACACTTGTCTTGAGTATGACTGAGTGGGGATCCACAGTCTTGCTCTGTGTGAGATAATTTTTGTTGAAAAGCTGCTTACTGCTCAAGAGTCTTATTAGTCTCGCTTTGAATGGAAAATTGGACTTCTGCACCTCAGAATCCTTTGACTTTTTTGGTTTTAAAACCACATGAGCAACATTAACTACTCGCTTTCACAAACTCTGCTCTTACCAGGTGTCTTGGATATGGGAACCGATCGATGGTCAGAGGGACAACATTGCTGTGTACCACCCCACATACGGGCAGAGTTTCCCCAACTCGGCCTTCAAGGACCGAGTTGTCTTCCTCCACAACAGTCTGGAGAATCCGTCCATTCGGATTTCTAACTTAAAAATGTCCGACGCTGGCCGCTACACCTGCGAATACGCCACCTACCCTTCAGGAAATGAGCAAGGGACGACTACCCTCATCATGCTCGGTGAGTAGAAAGGTTGTGTCTGTGTAACATTACAGGAACCTTATTACTTCAGTTTTTGTTGAACAAGGACTGCACGGGGTTCAAACACTAAAAGGTCAACGGTATTTCCATTTTTCTGCAAAAGAGGATCGTGCTTTAAAACCAGACCTTCTGAAGCTGTTGTGCTACGTCAGCCCTGTCAAGCGCCTCTCCAACCATCTGCTTATCACTGCTTTCTGTAGAAGAGGCTCCCATCGGACCCAAAGCCTAAGAGGAGGCAATTTAAAGCATTTGACGAGTATTCTCAGGGCGCCTCCTGGTTAGATGCAGACTGAAAATAAGAAATATGAGTGAGAGAGATCCACACACAGATGTTGTGCCACAGTGCAGAGACACTGTTCATTTACTTTAATGTGTTGCTCTGATTTGATCAGCAGGCGGTCTCTAATTGAAGATAAACTGGAGGTTTCTTTCACATTGTTGTATCACACACTGTATAATTCTGCTCAGTGGTACAGCAGGAAAAGTACTTTTAATACATTCTGTGCACATGTTGGCCTTCGCCACAATGACTTTTAATTATAATTTCATCTTTGTACACGAGCGCGTCCTCGGGTTCAACCTCTTATGTGACCTTCGTGACATATCTGAACACTTAAAAATTTCAGTTTAATTAGATTTGGATCTGTTTTCATCAATTACTGAATTAATTACTTTTTGAGGACCCTTTTTGTGATAAAGGATGAAGGCGATTAACATAATAATGCCAGAGATTTTTCTTGTGCCTGTAAATGTAGAAGGTAGCACACAATACTTTCTGACTTCTACTGATTCACTAAGACTTCACATCCTTCACATCAAACACAGTTGTTGTCAACAGATACTTACACCTCATGTTTTGATGACACTATCAGGCATATAAAAAGATGCTGAATGTAACCCAAAGCGACATGAGAGACAAGGGCCTGGGGCCAAAAGGATGTTTTGAAAACAGGATGTTATTTATTTGTAATTTGGTCTGCTAATTTGCCCCACTTCTCAACACACAGGCAGTTAAGGTAAACTCTTTGTGCCCAGTTGCCGCAGTTCACTCAAAAACTCACCCAGCTTCTCAGAATCATGGTGCAGTTGGATCTGAACGTACAGACATGATGCACATATTTTCAGATCAAGTCTGATTTGCACTTTCCCAGAATGTCATTATGCTCATCGTCTATCCCAAAACAATAACACAAAACACCTAATACAGTTTTTCTCACAATACTACTACATGTTCCATGAGCAAACAGGAGCAGGAAGAAGAAAAACATAGAACACCCACACCTAAATCTGCCAATAATTTAAAGAAAAAAGATGCTATTTCTATTTCACTCCAAAATTTGCTTGAGAACCTTCATGTTTTGCAGTTCTCTTCAGCATTAGAACAATCCTCTGATGGTTGTCTCCATTTCTGTGGGTTGCAAACAGGATGCAGGATCGTTTTCCCAGAGCTAATTTTCCTTAAAGTTCAGATGCATAAGCTAAAAAAAAACTGGGTTGTGGCTGATAACTAATTCATTGTCTCCCTGGCAACATTATACTTTTGGTGGACAGGCTCTTAAGCTTCCAAATTATGGAAACCTCTATGGGTGGGAATAGCCAGAGGCCTCATGATATAATATTGTCACGATACCTACGTCAAGATACAATATTATCGCGATTTTGTGATATGTTGGGTATGGCGAAATCATAAATTGCAATTTTCTCACTTCTTCGATCTGCAAATCACCTTCCCAAAGTAAAACTCTGTCAGCATCATCTGCTTCATCCAATATGAATTTCAGTCTATTTATCTCCCTTTAATAATTTTTACTGCATTTTTTGTTACCTCACCAGCGAGAACTTGGCTCCATCTCGTGGACTGAAATGTCAACTGATTTTTGTTATTCTGTTATACAAAAGGCTGAGTTTGTATTTTGCAACATTTATTAAAAATATATTTAATAAAATTCGATAATTGGTACCTTTGAATTGATACAATATCATAGCGCAAAATATCGTGATATTACGATGTATCGATTTTTTTCCCCCACCCCTAGAAACCTCAATTCTAAAAAAGAGGCAAAAAAAAGTGATGGCATCGATCAAAATTCATCAATATTAACTTATGCTCATTGCATTTTGTCTGTTCATCTATTCTATTTATTTGTTTATTGATTTCACAAAAAATGTCTTAAATGCCCCATCGACATAATTCTTACATTCCTACAACACTGACACTCAGGGACCGTTGTTTTGATTTTGCTTGGATATGGAGTTGCTGCAATTTCAGACTTAAAAACTTCTGCGTTCCCTAAATAATAAATAATACTGTACATGTAGTTAGCGTAAGGTAAGATGCTATAGACACCTGCTAGCTTTAATTCTTTATAATTCAATTTCCTCACTTCAACAAGCTGAACCACTGCAAACATCAAACAGACAGACAAATCTGGAGAACTGCTCAAAGTTACCTCGCAGTCTTGATTTCTGAAACAAGTGGATGTTTAGTTGCTGTTTGCAGCTATCGCATCCTGTTTGTAATTGAGACAGCTGGTGTTATTTATCCACCCACATGTCCTCCCATTTGCACTGCACTTACAAAGGAATCAGCAGCCTGGTGTCTTTCTCTTGCCGTTAACACGATGAGGAGGCGTCATGCTTGAACTCAAATAACACCAATTCCCTAACTGTGCTTTTAGTATGTGGCCTAAAGCGTCAGCGCCAGTATGATAAAGAGCTCATACATATAGAGCCCCCGTCATAATGGTCGGCTCCAGAGAAGATTGTAGATGATGCCCTTTGAACTGAAAGAGTGCGTTTACTGAATTTATATTCAATGCAGACTAATATTTTTTCCCTTTTGGTCAGTTTTGTTTCTCAAGCTGAATTTCAATTTATGACTTGGTAAACCAAAAAATTAATATAGATTCTCCTGCAGGTCACTGTTCAGACACAGTATAATAAGCAAGTAAAAAAAGAAAACAACAGGGCCTGACAGATATAGCAGTTTGTCAGCATCATTGCTGATATTGGTCTGTCACTGATATAATATCATATATGTTTTCCAATATGAGTCCTATTTTTTAATGCCAGGAAAAAATGCATGGACAAGTTATTTAAAAAAGTGTAATTACGATATTTGTCAAGTCAGAATTTTCTTGCTCCCTAATGTCGGTAGCAGCATTCAAAAAATTGGCATTCAGAATTCCCCTGTCATCTGTTATTTTAAAAATAAAGATGCTAAAAGGATCTCATAAGTCACAAAATCTAGTGAGAAAGTTACTAAAATGACAACACTGATCAGTCCTCTGTGACTGACACTCACTGATCTTGCAGCAGAATGTGTGCTTTCTATGAATACATTAGTAGTCAAATATTTGTGAAAATTAGGGTGGGTTGACTACAATCGATATATGTATATTTTTGTTTCTCCAATGACATATCAACAATGGGACAAAGACTAACTTTACTTTCAGCTCCCATTGGCTGTATGAATAATTGCCTGCTGTTAGATTTTAACATTCATTCTTCTTTGATCTCATGGTGAGGCATCTCCATGCAGTGAGCTGATTCACACGGATTTTCATCACGTACGAGTTCAAGTGGAGTTCAGCAAGTGTGACTGGCATTACAACCAAACCCAAACTTTGAGCTGCTGAGTGTTGAGCAGCAGCGCACAAACATATCGAGCAGTGGGGCCAGTGAAGTGAGAGATGCCTCCTGAAATGGCAGGCCAGCCGATTAACCCACTTCGATTTGTAACTCTGTCTAATCCCCCTCTTGCCGCAGGGCGCCGGCCTCGTGTCATTAACAACCGGGCTAAGAGAACAGAAAATTGAGAGAGGAACCAGAGACTGAGCATGCAACAGAATAACGCAGTGAATGCAGCAGAGGAGAGTGTCATAAGCCGG
Source organism: Naso annulatus (assembly GCA_029783625.1). Classification (NCBI taxonomy): domain Eukaryota; kingdom Metazoa; phylum Chordata; class Actinopteri; order Acanthuriformes; family Acanthuridae; genus Naso; species Naso annulatus. The sequence goes on along the minus strand of JAPZDX010000006.1, from coordinate 18,094,856 downwards.
ATACAGGACAGGTGCGGAAAATATTGCCCTGCAATGAGTGGATGGCACAGTGGCAATACGCTGTTAATTCCCCACACTCTGCACACTGACAAGAAACAAGATGCTGTTGTTTAACAGACCTGCAGCTGCAGGGAACGGCCTGATGCCTGATGGCTAAACATACACCCCATCATTCACTGTCACAGGCGACAGTGAATCAGATGCCTAAATAGTGAGCTTGTTTAACCTGGGGGAATTGATTACACGCCTTCCTTCCCCTGACATTTAGAGCTGTGTTACTAATTGTACAATAAGCACTGTCGGTAACATTAATAACCATCCGAGCAGTACATCTTTATGACACTGGCCCCTCATGACAGAGTGTGTGCACGCTGGGGTGCAGCACAATGTCTGGACCCTGTACACAGGCCTCCTCTGTGGGTCCTTTCCTGCATCCATTGATGTTAAATTTGAGTATGTGCGCGCACTGTCCTCACATAGGAGCTCTGTATACTCAGACCAGTTTAGCTTAGTCCCATGCACCTGTATGCACATAGGTGCATGTCAGGTGCATGTGTGTCTGTCTGTACTGTGGTAGGTGTCTTTCACTCTATTTAAATTTAACGATGCAGATTTTGCCACAAAAATTCCACCATTTTTCACTGTACAAGACACAAAATAATGCTGTATTGTGTACATGACCCTGATGATTCACCTGAAGAATTATTGCATGTTTACAATGTGTTGCTGCAAAGTTCTTGTCAGGGCAAAAAGTGGTCAGTTTTCAAAGTTTTAGCAAGTTTTTGATTTTATAATCCTCCATATTGACTTTTTCCATCCACAGTGGGTCTATAGGATTCCTTTTACAGGAGAGAATCCACATGGATGCAAAAACAAATCACAGACTGCACTGTTTCACTATAGAACAGTTCTTTGAGTGAAATGCAAACGCAAATAAAAATAACATACAAGCAGGTAATGGTCACTATCTTAGTTTAATGTGCTTGCAGGCAAATATGAGCTCATTAGTGAAAAAACTGATGGGATTTTAATTAGCTTTTCAGGTGTTGGAACATCAAATAAAAGTTTTAAAAATAAAATTTTTGACCTTTTGAAGGAGCAAGATGAAAGTGAGACCATCAATGAAGTATATTCAATTTATTCTGTTGGGAACTTTGAACTGCTGTAACATACATCCACAAATATTTCAGACCAGCTTTTTCATAAATGCATGTAGACCAACAGATAAAGATTTGGAGAGAATTAGATGGAAACCCAAAGCAACTAATGAGCACAATAAAAGTAATACCAAAGAGAGCATGGCAAGGCTGCACACTACGATGGAACATGAGGGAGAAGTAAATTTAAAAAGCCAGAATTTGGACATCTGCAGAAACTTTCTGCACAGACAACTGATGAGATCTAAAGAGATATTTGCAGTGAGAACAGAAATAATGGAGCTCTAACTCCTCAGTCACCCTTTACCCAGACGTCTTTGTACACACAGCTTATGAGATTTTGACTGCACAAAAAAATGTGCTAATCTAGTCATGGCGACAGCTGCTCCGTCTACCTCTCCGCCCTCCTCTGCCTCTACTCCCCTCACTATTCCTTCTCTCAGATGCCACATTCCTCACCTGCCCGCCAGCTGTTGCTCAACACCAAACTAAGTCCTCTGTTCAACCAGTAGAAATTGTTTTTAATCTCCAGAATATATATGGATAGCAAGTTAGCTCCTGCCAGATTGTCTGTTATCCTGTTCTCCGTTTTATTGACTGTACCTGTTTATATATGGCCATCTGCCTGCCTTTTGATTTTCTGCCGAACACCCACAGTATTTGTGATTTGTTTGCTGTATTTGATTGACTTCTCCAACTGTTGGTCCACACATTGCCAAAATAAATACTTCAATTTCTCCAGGAATTTTGGGTTCCAACTCAGAGATACAGTGTTGGCATTATTTTCAAAACTCTGTAGTCTGTTTATTATGTGCAGTATTTGTGTCAGGATGATTACTTTGGTACTTTTCCTGTTTGCATTAGAAAGTGTGAGAGTATGAATTTATTGACAAATCTGAGTCGATCACTATTGTATTTGAGAGAAATGTGTCAGTGTTGTTGTCATGACTACCCATCTTTTATTGTTCTTATTCACTTTACAAGCTTTCGAGTAGGCCATGTATACATATATTTTTTAACATTCAAGGTTTTGTCAATCGCATATAAATCATTTTGATTTGCATTTGATGTGGTTGTTTGGTTAGTTTGATTGATTATTTTAAAGGACCCATTTTCATTTAGTGTTTCTCAACATTTTATGATCTCCCTGCCCTCAATCTGTGGCACTCTTTCACTCCTGTACTTTTTGAATTCACTCTTTAAAAATGGGTACAAATACATTGATTTTACAGGACTCAGCAATTTCCTAAAACAGCTGGACTTTGTAGTTTTTTAGCAAATGTCACTCAAACTGATGCAATTGGTGCATTTGTTGGGGACTCCTTTAAGTTGTAGATTAATACAAATATGGTACCTTGGTGAGCATTTACAACAGTAAAGCAGTGTATGTGGGATCGACTTAAATAATCTTCACTCCTGTTCATTGTACTAAAGACACATCATCTGCAGTGGCTCACTGATATGTTTTGATAGCTTTTAATCAACAATAATGGTCTTTGGCATTGAGGAAGACTTGATAAAACCTCCTGTGGTACAACTACAAGCCCCGGATATGAACTATGGACAATATTACCGAAAGGCAGCTTTCAGTTCTGCAGAGCTAGCCTAGTGTTTTCTTTTCATTAATAAAAAAAAAACAACATACAAAGCGAGACTGACTCACAGACTGAAGCATCATTCTTGGACATTCCCTTCTTTCTTTCCTTCTTTCTTTGAATTTATGAAATACTGTCAAGTCAACACGATAAAATACCAAGTCTTGCGGCTGAGCCCACGCTAAGAGCGATGACTGTTGTTACCTGAAGTCATCAACATTCCAGTGGCGAAGACTGTTGCTCACACTGATTTAATGTGTGACGCAGAATCTTTCTCATATGCTACTTTTTCTTGCTTTTATGTTTGTTTGTTTTCTTTTCTTTGCTTGTTCCCCACCTGGCATATGCAGTCGGGGGAAAGAAACATCTCATTTCCTTCCTTATTTTACCATCATGAAAAATCATCATCACCGCACTACAATCACCTCCTTCATTATCATTTATTTTAAATGGTTCTGCTAATGAGCAAACACCTACCCATACTGTCAGTAGCGACATCCAAAGGGTCTTCTTTACAGTACACAGACAACAATCCTAACGTCTGTCCTTTTATTGCATTCAAGTGGCACATGAGCGTTATCTGAATGGATTACTAAAACTCCATCGGGAGGCATATGTATCTAAACTCACCAACATGAATAATGCAAGGTGGAGCACGGGGTGTTTCAGCACTCTACTCACACAACTCATCCACTCCTCCTTTACGCATTCCACCCTCCCCTGTGGCTCTCCTCTGCACAAGCTGGCTTTTGTTTTCTGGCTTAGTATGTAATGTATACTACTTCTATGAACAGTTCCTATTTTTCTCTTTTTTTTCTGAATGTGTTGATAAATACAGAAGATTTATGCCAAATCTGTTGAAGTTAGTTTTTGTCTTTAATGATATCTTGGAGAATGACATTTATTTGAAAAGTGTTTTTTTCCTACCAGTTCTCCATTACACTGAGTAAGGTCTTCTATTGCCTGAAAGTGTATTTCTTTTCAAATGATCTAAACTGTGTATGCAGTTGCCAAGCAGAACTCTGGCCATGTGGTTAAGATGAGATGCAACACATCATTGTTTTGGGTTTATGGCCCAAATTTACTAATTTGGCTCAGT